>JAMBLF010000927.1:0-172523 GCA_030578115.1 Leucoptera coffeella
TTGTTATTACATCAAAAACTGTAGTTAATTAACGAATTACCTAAAAAGTTAATTGATACAATTAATTCTTCGAATCGCGTGTCGAATGCACTTTATTTTTTATGTCAACTTATAAATCAATTTTCTATGTGGAAAGCAGTTTACTAGTTATTAAAATTTGCATTTTATTACTCTATTATGCATAGTTTGGCTGTATTGGAATTGTGGCTAACAGTCTTTGTATCAATTAGCTAGTACCATGTTTAGTTACGTTGAAATATGCTTATTAATTGCTATAATAAAACATGAGTAATAGCGTTTTTAAAGAGTAAAGTGCATTGGTAACTTAGGTCGTTTACTCTATTGAGCGACTAGATGAAAGGATTTTAAAAACTAGGAACGCCATGTAGATTTGTGACTGCACAAATATATAAGATTTATTACAAAAAAAGATCCCAAATTAATATGTGTATTCTATCGCAGAAAAAAGTCATAGTTTGTTCTTAGACATTGTTAATGGTTTATGTAATTTAAGAGAAACATAAAATATATACCGAAGTAAATAAATAATATATGTATATTGTCTATATAGTTTAATAATAATTAAACAAAATGACAATTCTAGTTCGTAGCAAATGAATATTCTGAATACAAAATACAGTTATATGACACACAAAAATTCGTAGTATGCATTCCTTTTTACGCAGCGCAAAAGAATGTTTACATTTAAGGAAAACCGCAATCTTTCAGAAACCAAGAAGCCCCATCATAATACATGTTTTCCCTCCCACGAAATATTTTAAGAGGAAGCTTGACAAACAATCTTATTTACATCACAAAAGTGGGGTGAATTTAAAATAATACAAGTTGAATGAATGTACGTAAGCGTCAGGGAAACTAGTTCTTCGTGCCTTCAGGAACGTCACGGCGAATTTACTTTTCATTACGACAGAAGTTTGTTCACAAACAGTTCAACGTTCGTTTCGACATTTCACGCAAAAAGTTATGTACACAACGGGAAAGAAGTAATTTCCGATTGGCAATATTTCTCTACGAAATCTTTACTTGTAGCTAGTTAAGTTTCTTGTACTACGAACATTTTTTACTTTTTTTATTTTTAATGTTCATTGTATTGTTATACATTCTCCTCATCAAATATATTCACGTCCTTTAATCCCTTTCGGGGTGGACAGAATCTCGGATATATATCTCCTAATTCACATTATAGCATAAATATTAGGATTGCGATGTTGTAATGGAACATTAGTGACAGGTTCCTAGTCCATCGCCCAAGAGATTGAATTTACCTCTAGTCCCTTAGTCGCTTCCTACGGCATACCGGGAATAACGGCAGCTAGTTAGCATTCTTTTTACGTACCGGGGTATCACGGCCTAAATGTTTATATACTTATGTATAAAATATTAAGAGAGATTTGTCAAGATCCTTCAAGGTGGTGTTATCAGCCTATCCCATTAGTAAAATAGAGCTTTGGATATTTGTATGTATGTACCTTAGGTGAAGGATGCTTAACATATTTGAATTACGATTTTCTTCAATGTGATATAAGTAAACAATAATTAAAACATTAACTCATCTAGGTTCTAGGATAAGCTACAATCAATAATCTCGTTAAATAATAAAAAGATTAGCAACATTGATCAGCTTTACTGATAACAAAAGGAGCTTATTAATATAATCAAATTAGTATTTTCTCCTATACAAATCTATCTCCTAGTATTATGAACTTTATTACCTTGGTAATATAATAAACTAATGATATCAATCGTGTTACCCATAATTATTCATAGATTATAACGTACTTATTTATTTTGTGATCGATTCAACTATATTAATTCTATCTCGAAATATACCTAATAATAATTAGCCGCAGAACTACTACATACGCAATTGCGGCGATGGACACCTGAACCTCTGCCTATCCCGCAAGGACTAATGGTCGTGAACGCATTCGTCTTTTTTAATTTTTGGCTTTTAATGTACATACTTATACATATATATATATATACGCCTCTATGACACCTACGGGATCGGTGTCTATGGATCACCACCTGGAACGATCCTGACAAATCTTTTTTGCTTCACTGGATTGCACAAATTACTAATATCTGGTGATAAGTAAGGTTATACTGTTCAAGGACCAATAGAGACTTGCTGATTTAAAAAAAGTTTGCAATTCCAAGTATTATACGTATCTTAATTATCTTATAATTTGAGATAAAATTCCTAAGGAAGTACTTTATAACTCTACATAACGACAAAAGCGTTATTTAAAAAACTGTCATTAATCCGCAATCAACATTAAGCAAGTAAATGCGATTTTAATTATTTCCTAGGTATTTTTCGACACTAAACAGAGAAAATTCAAGTTAATAAGCAAATGAGTCTCCATTAGGGGCAAAACTTTTATGGTTATTGACTCCTGTACCGTATTAAATTTCTTTGAAGCCCCTTAAGCAGATTAGTGTGGAGACGGAAACAAGACGACGTAAGTACTTCTAATACTGTAAAGTACGCTAATGGAAATGTTTAAAATCTCCTATCTGGCTCACTGGGGTGACTGACGTTTTGTGTCAGTCATTTTGGACAAAATAAAAAATAATTTTTGGCGGGAGTTTTGATAATTTCAGGGATACATGTATTTAATTTTTTTTTTTATATAATATGAAGTGACTTTCGATTTTATAAATGTTATATAAATATACTTACATTAAAATCGTAAATGTAACGAAATATTAGTTTGTAAGACTATTAAATAGTAGCTGAAATTACACTATTATTGTTGATGTGTTATTTAATAGCGGTTACTTACTATTATAAGTAAATACAGTAATCTCTTTTAACTATTTGTAGAAACATTGATCATTTCATACCTTTAAGTAAATTTAATGCACGACGTAAACATGAATAGTGTATGTTAAACATCAGACACAAGAACAACATTTAATATCAATCACAACTTGAATCCACTTACGCATTCATGTTATGTTGTAACTGACATAGTTCGTTAAGTATGCATTAAGTTTGATTTAGAATTTGTCGCTTCACGCAACGCTACTTCAGCGAGTTAACATTTGCATAAGTTGTGCATAGGAATTACTATATTCAACATTAGCTCTGCTTTGATAGATTCAACTGCTCAAAGCTTACTTGCTTGTGTGAATTTCTTATATCGTAAGCAGCTGTTTTTCTTAGCTATACATTCACGTCCTTCATCCCTTTTAGGGTGTAGGTAATCTCGGGGATTTAGTATCGCCTAGGTTACTTTTTAGGATTTTGATGTAATATAGAACTTTGGTCTTTTATATTTAACTATTTCACTTAGCACATAAGTCTTTATTGATAGCCTGTACACTTGCCACTTTTGTGTACCATAATATTTAGGTTCTAACAAATGATTTTTTGTACTAAAGGCAATTTCACACAAAAACGCACATACCACAAGTGTGCACTAAGCCATCAATATGTAGATGCTCTCCAGTTATTCACGTTACGTAGATCCGCCTTAAGAATTCACTATTACTGACATCGAAATGTAACAAAATATCTGAGTCTGCTTATTAATAATAAATTTATTTTCGCCCACAAAAATATGCTCAATAATTTACTCAATAATAATTTGTATCAATGTAATATCAAATAGCAATGTTCCTGCTATCTATTATGTTGACTACATTCATTAGTATTTCATTTTACAAGTCCGTTTTACCTTACTTACAAGAAAAGTGGGTAAATAAAGGTGAGAGGCGGTTACGTAGGAGTAGCACTAATAAGGCATTCGAAGTATTAGTAAATGATGATTGCTGTTACTATAAACGTCTGTCTGTTAAGGTGTGATTAAAAAAGTATAAAAATGTAAAGAAATTATTTATGACGACATTTTATAGATCTGGGATTTAAAAGGGATGGTTACCAACTGGCGTTTGTCCTGTCATATCATAAGACATTGTAAGTAATATACGAAGTATGGGGCTTCGCCGTAAAATAATCTGTTTGGTGACAAGCTAGCAACCAGTCACTAATGTTCTATAAAAATTATATTACTAAGGAGTATTCAGGTTTCAAGGTCATGTCGTTTACAAAAAAGATTAAAGGACGTGAATGTATATGTAAGAATTATAGAAATATGTATGAAGACAAAACTCAAACGCGTTCACGACCATTAACCCTTGCGGGGTAGTCCATCGCTGCAATTGTAAAGATAGTATGGAGATTCTATGGCAACCTCGAACCCACGTGTTAGCCAGATAGTATATCAATGTGATAGGTACAACCACTAAGTATTACCTTTTCGGAGAACAGGTAGGATTCCTCACGATGTTCTCATCGTACTATTTTATTCGTAAGGCAGTTGTTATAAATACACAATATAAACTACGCACCATACATAAAACTATTTCAACATGTTAATGAATAACAACGCACACCGTTATCAGTTACGGAAATTGTAAACTCACATTTGCCACACAATATCCTGGAAAAACTTATTGTTCTACCCTTAGTAGAGTAGTTTTACTATAATCACCCGGAAATAAGGGAAGGCTGGAAAACTTATTTTATCTTCAGCTTTTCCACATAATAACTTCTTGTCACGACGTAATCCGGTAAAATATGTGCCGAGATTTGTACTTTCCTATTCATTTATTTCAATAGCCCACACTATCTGGGAACAAGACTTCTTTTGTGAGAGTGCCTTAACGGGGGTCCGTCCTCGACATAATTCTTTGTTAAAATGACCCAAACAAGGCTGCCGCCCAAAGGGCTAATTGATTCATGGCACATAAGATAAAACCGTTAAACCGGTGTGACTTTATTTTGCGCTTCCTTTGTGGATACGGTTTCCTTTGGCGTTTGAGTTTTAACCGAAAATCGGTCCAATTACCTATGAGTTAATGCAAGCGACGTCAAAAGGGTTAACATGACTTTTAAATATTTACTTATATTTAAAACATTTTTGCGATAATTTTAATTTATTTTTTATTATTACATAATTCGAGAGGCCAAAAACCATCTAAGTGCACAGGTAATAGAGAACACAAAATTTCTAATTGCACCGAAGTGGTTTACAGTCGTGTTACATCATATGTATGTATGGACATACACCTATATATCAAGCTACCTCAATACTTATTATCATTGACGACCTCCGTGGCGCGTTTGGTTAAGCACCTGGACGCTTATCATGAGGTCCAGGGTTCGATTGCCAGTGGAGGCAGAGTTAAGAACTACGCTTTTCTTCTGCTTTCCAGTCTGGTTGTTGATTATATATGCTATACATGTATTTTGTATCTATATATAATATATATGTATTTCTGAAGTCTTAAATGAACTAACCAATGTGCTAGTGTAATTGGTTTAATAATGTCCTAAATATTATTATTATTTCTCAGGTGTACATTATTTTAAAATGGGCATGAAACCGACGGTAAAATGGGTACTTTTGGATGATAGGATATCCCACTTATAAATGTTTGACAAGCCAAACGACTGAAGTTCAGTTGCCTTTTCGAGTTTCTAATCTCTTGGAAATAATTATTTTGATAAAAGATATAAAGTTATAAAAGTAATAAGTATATAACTTTGGTTCTGAGTGCGTTATAGAAGCCAATGTTTTTGCATTAGACGCAGTTTTATATTAAATTTAGAAAGTTGGAAGAAAAAGGTTTTGAATACAAAATTCCTCTTACTTGGTTTTGGTTTGTGACGGACATACTAACTTGTCACCAACAACTCATATTTATATCAGAAACCATACCAATACCCAAAGCGATCAAAATTTTATTTGTTTCCAAAATTATATCTTCACCTTGTCTGAAGAGTTTCTTGGCACTTCTTCTCTGCAGAGATTTTTCTTTACGAAGTGCCATTAGTTTTATTAATTTAATTTGATTTATTTTAATAACTAGTTTATGTTAATGACATATTTTTGTTAAAAAAAATTTTTTTTTTTTCAATAGAATAGAATAGAAAAACGTTTATTCACAAACACAACAATACAACACACATTACAAAAATTGGTAAAAACACATACGAAAAACGTGAAAGGGCCCAGACTCAGCAATAAGTGATTATATGATCCTTATGTTGAATAAAAACATTTTCAATTCACCGGAAAGGCTTAAGTGATATAATGTATATGTATATCTTTAGTTCCCGTTCCACACACGCTGTTATCTGTTGATTGCGATGTGGTTCTTCTAAGGCAATATTTTATCAAGCTCCTGGGAGATAACTTTGCGAAAAGTTGAACAAACGTAAAGTTTAGAGCACAGGTTCCCAAACTTTTTTGTTATAAACCTCTTTCGAAATTGTACTATATACGTTACACCATGTAGCTACATATACAAGGTATTTAAAAAAAGTGATTGCTAGAAGTCTATATGAAAATATGCGTTGTGTTTGAATTTTTAATCAATCATTGTTATCAACCAATAAATCGACAAATATTTATTGGTATCCTAAAATCAATATTAGAAAGCGTTTAACAGAAAACACCGTTCTTCCCAGCATATTAGAGGCGATTAAGGTAGTATTGTTTGTTAATTGGAACCTATTCACCGCCACGTAACGTGATGTTTCCGTTACATTTGGATTTCTATTAACTCACCCTATTAACTATTCTATTAACAATGAATAAAGCTTATTATTATTAACTCAACGTTTTGCCATTTTATTTTGTCTATGGATCTCAAGCAGTTTGGGAATAAGTGGTTTAGAATAACGTGAGCACGTGGCTACTGAACAAAGATTAGCTTTTCTATCAGCTTCATAATGTTAGCTGGGATTTATTTATGATCCAGCCCTTAGCTCCATATCTTGCTATGATTAAGTGTTTTAATCATGTTTTATGTTTGGAATTTTCGCTTTGATGTAAGGGAATTTGTTCTTTTGTGAACGCTTTGATGTAGAATATTTGTTCTTTTGTTGAGTAACGTAAGAGGTTTACAAACATAGCACTTTAAACTGAGATACGTTGGAATTATGATAAGAACGCATTGGAAGGTGATTAAGACTTACATATATAATTCTATCGGTAATAAACATTAAAAACTTTTAAAATTATTCTACAGAAACTTTATCACACCTTTACTCCCTTTTTTATTTATGTTTATTTAAACTAATAAACAAAAACAAAAGCCCCACTCATTTGATTTCATTTGTCTAGTGATTACGCTATACATGAAAACCTTCCTACCCAAGTTTCCACTTGAAATATCATAAACTACAAAAATAGGCTTAATACGACATATGACAGTCAGATAATATTTTGAAAAAAGATGATGTTAGAAATACCTATTACCGCCGAGTGTATAAAGAAGTGTATGAGTGTCAATCTCGATCTTGTCGATCTCTGCCTAAAGGGAATCAATGATGTGTAAGTACAAAAATTGCTCCAAGGTTTTTAGGGACTTAGTGACGTCATCCTCCTGTAAGGCTTTGGGTTGATAATGACGATGAAACAGCAGCAAGCAGCTCGTTTGTCACGGGATCTAATAGAGGTTTTTACTTAATGCCCCCATTCTTTGGCCGTCCGTTTTTGCCGTTCACTCGCTTTTGTAAGGCTTTAACTTTAGAAGTTCGCACATGGGGGAAACACCGTGGCTAATTTTGGAATTTTCTTCGTAACATACATTTATTATGACTTTCCCTTGTGAAGTAGATAAAACTTCGGGTGCTGCGCAATTGCGGAGTTAGTGAGTGGCTGTGTGAAACGGATGTTTAAAGTA
The DNA here is from genome assembly GCA_030578115.1 of Leucoptera coffeella. Lineage (NCBI taxonomy): Eukaryota > Metazoa > Arthropoda > Insecta > Lepidoptera > Lyonetiidae > Leucoptera > Leucoptera coffeella. The sequence goes on from JAMBLF010000927.1 coordinate 7,726, forward strand.
TATTTTAGGACTTATTGTAACAGGTGGTAAATTGTGTTGTCCTTTGCTGTATACACAGTATTATGTGATGGATACTGTGTGAAAAAAGGTACAAAAAAGGTCACTTGTTTAGTTTTTATATTCGAGCGAGATATTATCGTTTATCCGCCGATTGTGTATAAGGAATTGTACAAAATTCAACAAACCATTATGCGGTTCTGTAATCTCTGCCTACGTAAGACTTCTATCCCTTAATGTGTACATATACAGTTTCAAATGACATCACCATACCCGCTTAGCCAATCCTGTACAGAATTAGAATCGCGTTAGACCATTGTATTGATTCAGCAGAAGTTCATCTGGCTTAGCCCTCTACCATTTAGCAGATGCAGGTGTTAAACACGCCTGTGCTTGTGTCAATTTACACTTAATATCCAGTGGACCACATCCCACGAGAAGCCTTATTCGGCGAACCAGAGCGGCGTTACAGGTGCTAGTTTGGTAAGCTCGTGTGTATTATGATCATGGAGTATTTAGAGGAGTGGGCCTTACACAATATTTGGAAACTAGCGTGGCATTATGCGGATTGAAACGAGGTACGCGGGATGAAGGGAGATATTACAACCAATTAAAACACGGCATCGGCCAATCAAGTCATGTATCTTCTTTCTACTACTCATTTTTAGACTCCGCACCAATTAAAACACGCTATTTGGACTCCGCACCGCGTAACGGGGACCGCTCCTTTCCCCGGGTTCTCTTTATATTTGGTTCGTTATTATGATTAAATAGGTTTAGCATTAGATGATACTATAGATATCTTACGGATGTATGGACAAATAGGATTAGTATTAGAAGATACTTTAACATCATAATAGGCTGTTAGCTAAGGCTTAAGTCTTGGTTTTCTAACCAATTAAGGATATTAACCATTTTTATTTTCATAATCACACTTCAAAACCCACCCCAAAATTGAACTCAAATTATAATCGCAACGTTTGACAATCCGCGTGAATAGCACTGCGACCACATACAATCAAATGGGTGTGCAGAGTTCATTGCGAGTGTGCTCATTGTAGCCACTGGAACGGTTGGTCGGATTATTTAATGAAAGCGCAGACTATCAGGGCCCAAATCCCGTTATTAGTGGCACAGACTTCTATTGGGTGTCCTGAGAATTGCGATTATTTGGGTTCAAAGAGATGTGAATTTGGGTAGTCATGTTGCCTTACATTAGCTAGTATACATGGATATTGCTAAATGTTGGTTTTTGTTTAATTAACAAATGTACAGTGCTAGTCCGAACCGTAAATTTATGACGTAATCAGTATGCTAAGTAGCTACCGTTCTTTCCGGTATATAAGAGGTGACTAAGGTACTAAGACTAAAACGAATATATTGTCCTATGTGTCCTGGAATTGAGATTATTTGGGTTATAAAGAGATGTGAATTTGGGTAGTCATGTTGCTTTACATAAGCAACGTTGCTTTGCATTTGAGGGAAGAATTTACTTAGGATAGTCGGGTAGATTTAGAAAGTAGAACTTTTCTCGTGATAACATCGTGAGGAAACCTGCCTATCCCTAAGGGTAGGTAATAGTCAGTGCCTATATACGGCGATACGGTTCACTACCTATCACGTTGGGTGCTGTCTACCTAGTGATACGCGGGCTTCGAATGACCCATACCTAACATGCCTTCGAAATTTCGGAGATGGGCATTCAAGTCTCTGACTACCCCGCCATAATAAAAAAGGGAGTGTGTATACACAAGTCGTGAAGCGTACGTATGTATGTATGTATCTTTTCTCGTCAGTACATTTTGGAAGAGATGACTAGAAGTAAATGTTTCCATTTAGTTATGGTTTTTATTATGGCTCTAATTTTTAATTTTTTACATGCCTAATACGAATAGTACAATATTCACTTACAATTTAGAAAAGTAACACTAAGTAGTAAAATAAAAAAAAAATGTCTGTACAAAAGAATGATAGAATCTACTCAACATTATTTATAAACGTCAGTCGCTGTCAGTCAGTTATATTAGAATGGGACACAAATGCCATTACGGTGGTTAAATGATAGGTGGGTTGATGAGAAAACCGCAGACAATTGTTGTATCCATTGCTGGTCTAACAAATGCATAGTAACCACATAATCTAGCCAAACATACCGTGGAATTAATCGTTTGTACCAAATTATTTTACAATTTTGAGCCCGTACAATGTAAGAGTAGCTTATGTTTGGTAACAGTATTAGGTGACAAAGGTTATTTGTTTACAAACATACACTTCAGGATTATTGCCCTTTGCCCAGTGAGTCATTATGTCTTCATTTCCGATACTGCGGAGATATTGATCAAATGGCTACCTTTAACTCGCAATCAATGTAAAAAGAATATTTGTAATATGATACATAGTTTTACGCCCCTATTAAATTCACTAAATACTCTACACTACTAACTAAAAACTTACAAAGATCAATTGGCACCTTGAATAATCCTGAAAAATCTCTAGAAACACTAACAGATCAGATAAGGTTCTAAATAATAAATTAAATTCCTATACATCAATATTTTTATGTAATATAGAAGACAACACTTTGAGTGTATATGATTGGAATCAGACGTCTCAAATCCAAAGCGCAAAGGTTGTCATTGAAAAGATAACACAATACTCGTAAGCTGCTGAAAATATTAAGCGATCTGTGAAGTTAGAAAAGCGCCAAGTTCAGCCAAAGTAGAAGAGCAGGGGCCGCGCAAAGACACTTTAGAATTTTAGAATTTTGTGTCGGGAACTTTGTAATTTTGCACGGCGCTTTTCGGACGTTCAACATAAATCATTGAACTTGCTCTTTGTTTAAGACACAATGTAAACCCTACAACGGCGTAACACAGCTCCATTGCACACCGAGCCTAAGGTCCCGAACGTATCGTTAACATCATTACAAACGCGCCTGCTCAAATTCAAACTTTTATTATTTCAGGGCTATGTAAATTTAACAGTTTCCCTCATTATTTTTAATTAAAACGGGAATTCGCAGCAAACCAAGGTAGTTTCGCTCTCAAGATACAATTAATATTCATATTCGCAGCCTAAACTAAACTCTCGAGCGTAAATTCAACATAAGCGGATGAAGTATCCATGTTATGTTCGCTCGGAACGGGGGACGGTTACCTCTCATATATTTATAAAGTGTGTCGTATTTGACCGTAATTTTCTAGACTCAGGTGGCGAAACTTGGGATGATACCGCATAGAGTGGCGGTCGGATGCCCTCATAAACAATAGGATTTAAAGTCATGCCCACGCTGGAACTTTGCTTCTACGCTCGAAAAATATTGCCACACGCTTTTTACAGACGATCAATAGGAGCTTCTGTTACATAAGTACATACTCTTTACGATCTTTACATATTTGTACAGGTTTAAACATCACGCCCATCTCCGTCTCTACATAGGGGTAGTTAGATATAAAAGATAATCATTTCTCTCGTTCCTAGCACACTTCTTTTGATTCATTGACATTCATACACTTCTTTTATAATATGGTATTATAAGGTATATGACTCTTACATAGGTTTATAGTGTCTGCTATATCAGAACGTTTGTTTTAAATACATGTATAAAAATCATAATCATATCGTAGTTCTATCTATTATTTATAATATCTATTATAAACGTTATTAAAAAATCTTCTTTAACATGTCTCTCAATCTCAAAACAAAACACAAACCCTTAACAAAACAGAGACCTCATTTTCCAGGAACACAGCAATTGGAAAAGTGTACATACAAAAACGGTGAAAATTGGGTTTATTTTACAATGGAATGCTACACTGGGGATTCCCACGCATCAATCTATGTCGTTGGAATAGAGGTATACTTGTTCATATTGTTTTACGCGTGTTTTATTACCGTGGAGAGTAATATAGACCCAGTCGTCCATTAAAAATATCTGTCAAAAGGACCTCGGGGGAAATTTTAGAATCATGTATCATACTGAATCATTATTCGTGTGTTTACAACGGGATAGATGTTATGTCTTAGATCTAATCGTATATCGTAGGTATTTTGAAGATTATGTAAAGTTTTGGAAAAGAGAGAGAGTGTTGGAAAGAGAAATTTAAAATAAATCATACACTATTATTTAGTATTTCAATAGATTTTTTAAATAGTAACTAGATATATATTTCGAAGGTTCAAACATCAAAATAAATAGCCGTAAGCGACAAGTATGTATGTAGAAAAATTGTGAATATTGGTGACCAAGGATAACCCAGCACAAAAATACTTAAGATAACCTTTATTCTTTTTTTTGTTGTCTTTAATACGTCTAAGCAAGTAATCAGTTTTAATTATGTCGCATAAACATAACAATCATCGTCAAATGCACGAAATAATTAATACACTATTATATCATAATAAATAAAACATAAAATAGTTTTAAGATCATATTACCCAATCATAAATTCAGATTTATTCATCTCTTCAACCGGAAGTCGACCCCTGTTAGTTTAAATATGGGTTTTCCGGCGTTATGATTGCGAAATTAAAACGAACCTCCATATTTACAGGTTAGGCTTAATTGGCTCTGAGTAAAGTTGCGTCGTCGTCACACCACAGTCGGTAGGTTTAATAAGCGAACCTCTTTTTAGTAGAGCCGATAATCGGACAGATTTTTACATCAATTTATAATAAATAAATCATAGCAACAAATACTGTTTTTTTTTTGTTATTCTACTTTAAATAACATACCTATACATATATATTCATGTCATTTAATCCATTTAAGAATAGAAAAACCTTGCAAACGATAATATCTCTTAAGTTACTCTTTAGCACCAATATTTGCGTTTTGATGTTATAATGGAATATTTGCACAGGTCGTTAGCCTATTGGCCAATAAATTCCATTGACCCTAGTCCCTTAATCGTCTCCTACGACATGCCGGGAAGAACGGCACCTCTTTATAATTCTTTTACGTCTCATGCTAGCATGTGACATTTATATGAAATAGTAATATTGATTAAATTATATTTACTAGTTTCTGAATATACAAGCAAATATACAAGCTGAATCGAGATGCAGCGTTTTTAATCTGGACCGATTTTTAGAGGATCATCGTCATTACTCGCGGTCGGTTACTTAAATAACCTTTTACCGCAGACGGAATTTTGTTAACTAGTAACAAATTTGATGTGTGTGGCTTGCACTAAATTTGAAACACTCGTTTGCTTAACCATGTGTTTTGATATTTTAAAAATGATGCGTGAAAATAAGGGCTTACGTAATAAAACAAATAAAATATTATTTTTTTCATTCATCATCAAATTATGTACGGAATATTATGAACAAATTCAAATTATTAATTAGCATTATTGTATTTTGCGATTTGCCTTTTACGTAGTTATTAATATAATAACAATCTATTTATGGAATTTATATTCTGATTCAATTATCAACACAAAGACTTTAATTATTTTGCCCATATAATACAAAGTAAAAAAACCATAAAACAAAGGATCGATCGGATCGAAAGAAAACTACGTAAAGACATTATGCAACCAAAGCAATAATTTGCAAACATATAACTCCCGAGTTTTCGAACCTAACCTCCGCGTAACGTCCAGCGATCCATTAATCTGTTCATGACGTATCAGGGACTAGTTAGCTTAAGTTCTAATGACAGAGAATATCACAACTTGTACCATTTGACAGACACAGGTCGAGCCGCATGTTGATGTATACTATTCATGCGAAAATCTACTTAATGACAATGTTGTTAGAGCGTTTTATCCCATGAACCTCGTGGAAGTCCGAACATTATCATATTGGGTCAACACGCATGTTTCCGTTTCATACATTCTGTTACGAATTCATGCTTAATTTATAAGTAATTCATTTATGTCCGTCCGTTTAATGGTTTGCCCTTTTTGAATACGCTTGTAGCTGGAAAGATAAATTGGCTGGCTTATGTTTGTACACGTACAGAAAAATGTATAAAATAACAAAACTGTATGTTATTTTTTAATTAAGATTATTTTTTTGTTATAAATTTATTTCCTTTTAAATCTGATAAATACTGTCAATAAATCACTGCCAAATAATTATATGAACATCGCTAATCAATGAGCAGATAAAAAAAACAAGGTATCGTCCAAATTCTTCATAACTTAAGTATATGTAAGTTCACGTTCTTTCAACTCTTTCGGATGACCAAAACCTTGGAGACATGAAAACATCTCCTTGGTTATAATAATAATTATATATGAGCATAATATTAGGGTTCTGATGTCGTATTTGAAATTAGTGACTGATTGCTAGGCCATCGCCTTAAAGATTTTATATACTCTTAGTCACGCCTCTTACGACACACCGGGAAGAACGTCAACTACTTAGCATTCTTTTGCGTCCCAGACTAGCACGGAACATATTATTGGCTTGGCGACCAATATCATCTTTTAATACGTTAACCACCTCTAAGTATGTCTATTCAATACCATAGACAACATCAAGCAAACTTAAGTGTACCACGAGTGAAATATCGAAAACTCTGCAGTTGAGTTTACTTGGCACACACTGCTTGAACGGAGGGGTAGACAAATAATATGCAGCCGTGTAATAAAGCTGCATCAGCCGTAACGAAGACGTACAAAGTTAGTTGGCAGTGCCTGAGACAAAACGCTGATGAATAGTTCATAGACTATGCAATTAGCGAGCAAAGTTAGTTAATGAGCCGTGGAGACCGGAATTCTGCTCTTAAACGTTTCCTATTATACTAATCGACTGTCTTCGGCGAGTGGCTAAGGTTTGGGGTGGCTATTCTTCTTTTCTCGCTCATCTAACATTTCTGGAAGAGTACACAGGTTTTGTTTGACCGTGAATATAGGGAATTTTGGTGTAAAAATGGGTCCAGGATTTCTTATAAGGAGGGGACAAATAATTTTACTTATCTTATCAATAGTTGATTTAGATATTTACGTAATATAAGAGAGATAGCTTAAATACAATCAATCATAGATTTTTTTTATCAAGCGATGAAAATCATTCATAAATATACATGGTATTACGTCCTGTATTCCCTTAAGGGGGATAAAACCTTGGAGATATAATATCTCCTAGGTTTTGATGTAATAAGAAACATCGATGACGGGTAGCATTCTGTCTATCTTATGAAAGTAGTATTAATAATTTCTTATGAATATAATAATAATCTGATTTTAATATAGTAAAAATAACAGTCTACCTAAATGGATTCAATGCTATAAAGAAAGGTTTAATTAGGAAATAAGAAACGTACATATATTACAAATTAAAACACCATTAGACTATTTTGCGTTATCCATTTAAACTTTTAATTCAATCCAAACTTTTTAAACCGTTGCATGAAACTTCACGAATTGCATTTCGTGTATTTCACGAATTAAACGCAAACTTTCTGAAAAGGTTTCCTAGGCATTTTATATCTTTTTAATATAGGAGGTCCTTTTAAAATAACTACCAAGTTATAAGTAGGATATTATTTTTTATAAGTAGGATTACATCTTGAATCGCAAGATTTTTACTTACACAGATATATTCATGTATCTACTTCCCCAACAACTATCCTGGTAGAGATATTGTATCGCCTTGAACAAGCCTAATAAATCTCATTCGCCTCCACACATCTATTAAATCCTAACTCCTATCCATTAATAATTAATATTGGAATTATTATAATTCCTCTTTATTGCAAATGCATGAAGAATCGCTTAAAATTTTATACATTCATAGTTCTTTTACATATTACGTTCTGGAGTTTTCCTTAAAAAGAGATCTACGTAGCAAATCACAAAACAACTACTATCCTGTAAAACCTATCCAAAAGGTTAGGCTGTTTTTCATTCTAGTCACGTCATTTATTCCCGGCGTCCAAAGCCACATTTTAGACCCTTCATTTATTCAGTGACCATTGATTGACTTATCTAGTTGACAATCCTGTTTAAAATCGAACATATTGAGCAAGTAGTCAACCGGTAATTAGCCGGATTCGGGCACATTCGACATTTAAGCAAGCCATTTCATTTAATTCCAACTAATAATAATATCCACTGTTTATACTGCATTAATTAATAATGGTGTAAATAAATGCCTGCAATTTGGAATGCTTGTTTCATTTCGTAACGAGCCTGTATTTAAATAACATTATGCCTTTTCAATGACATGTGATTAAAATTGTAACTAAAAAAACAGGAGGCAGACATCTTGTTTTTACTGTCCGTTTGGTTTTGATGCTATTGTTTGCATATTAAATTGGTGGGTGATAACAGGGAACTTATAAATGTCAGTCATTTTTAAACGTCAGTGCCTAGAATATACTATTAGCAGAATCGTCAAGTTCAGACCACTTGAAGCTAACTTTTCACCAGTTTTAATTTTCATCTTGATAAGTAATGTTCGCATCAAATGCGGTAAGATCACTCTACATTTAAGAACACTTTCGACTTTTACCTTATTAAAATCAAAGGTTTTTTATAAAATCCTCTGTACATATATAAGAAAAAATAGTGTAAATCTATTTTTAACAGACTCACGATTTTTAATTTATTTAGATAGAAAGTAAAACGGGACATTTTATGAACAAAGTATTAGCTTTGTTTCCCGACATTTCAGCCATGTTGCAATGGCCTCAGTCACGGATTAACCGAGAGTTGGTTGAGTTATCTAGAAAACTGAAGATGCACTATCATTCATAAAATGACACAGCGTAAGCACTGTAAGTGGTACATGTTTTACAAAGCTATCATGCTACTATAGAGTGCTCATGTAACGATTGATCATAAGCTACGAAGAGAATGGGTCAACCTATGCTTGTGAACTTATGAAATAGTTGTTTAGCAATCTATCAACCTCCAACAAATATCTATCTTCAATAAAATATGACGTATGAAAGTAGACTTTTTATAATTGTTGTGGAAGACACAATCAAGATAATTGTGAATTGCATTTACAATACTGGTTTTATAGAAACATAAGTATCACCATCGCAGCGAATATATCCCATTAAAAGACAAATTAAATTTTACTTTTGCGTATTCATTCAAACGTAAAATGTACACTAAAAAACAATTATTAAATAATACAGACGTTTCACATAAATTGTCGACTAGAAAACTGTCCGCTAGAAAGCAACTAGGTGGCGCCACATAAATTCTCTCCGTCCGGTGAGAAATAACATGAAATGTAAATCGGAACTCCATTACGTGACACATGACAAAGTGGGTCGTCGCTGCACACTATTCGACAGCCGCCGCAACGTTTTTCATCTGTCACGGTGGCCGTTGCAGCCGACTTTTTTCCCCGCACTTCGACTCGGGTGCGGTCTATTTGGTAGAAACTTGATACTCCGAAACCTATTTGGGATAACTGACTTCGCAGAAACTTCTTTAGTCGATCATTTATTAGGCATAAAAAATATTTGACATAAATATTTTTAGGCATAATGTGCTTATGACCGAATTTAGAATGGCATACATTTAAGATAGTAGAATTTTTATTGGCATATTTACCTTTGGCATAGTTAAAATTTTGTATAATATCATTTAGCATAACGTTCATTTAGAGTACAGATTATTTGGCATAATTTGACTAGGCATACTATGAAGATCATAGAATTTCAATTAGAATAATATAGATTGGGTTACTTTCTTCTTTAAAAATGCGTAGGTTAGGTTAGGTTAGAACTGTGACCTGAGAAACGAACAAGCTCTCATGGGCAAGGATATAATTAATTAGAAAAGTGTTGCAATAATCATAAAAGATGATTCTTGCTGTAAGCATTATGCGAAATGATGGTTCTACTTTTAAATAGTTATGGATAAGAAATATATGCCAAAAGATGAATCTGGTTTTGAACTTTCTGCGATGTGATGATTATACATTGTGATTATTATGGATACCAAAATTATGCGTACAGATAATTCTGACTTACAGAATTATGGGTTGCAATGTATGCTAAATGAGTTAATGCCAAACGATATTCTGCGAAAAGAGGTTTATGCTATTAGTTGTTATGCAATATAAAATTATTACTTGAAAAGTTCTACTATAATAGGTGTACCCCTTCGACTCTGCTACCTGGGAGCCACGTCTACTATTGCGCTTTAGCACCATCGAAGTTCAATATCGTTTGAGTTATAGTATAAAGTTACCTTTGGTGACAATGTTGAAGTGTCAAATTTAATACTGAAAACGCAAATTTTGTCTTTTTGCTATTCCACGAACAACTTAACACTGTTACTAAAAAAAAAATTATAATAAAAAAGAAATTTGCTGATACTCAACCCACTATCGCGTTTATTCCTGGCTTGAAATAAAACATTACTGGCAATCCTGATGCAAAATTTCCTCCTCCAATTTAGGATTCGTAACATATGCGAAATTAAAACGCCGAGAGTTCGAAAGCTCATTCCGAAATAATTATCCAACTTCACATCATTCCAAAGTTTTGAGAGCTTATTGCTGTGAAACATAATCAAAATCAGATAATTAAAGTCTGAAATTTGACGTTTGTTGAGAAATATCGTTTACGAAATTCGGCGCTCGATTTTCGCGAGCTAATAGTAGAACGAGTGTTTGCATATCGGGGCTTTCCGATTCCATTAGCCCGAGTCGGCTTGAAGTATCGATGTGGTGTAACATGGCTGCCAAAAGACGCTCCGGAGCTGTCACATGCAGCCGCCTTTCCACAAGTTTCAATCGAAAGAACCACGGTTGCAAAAGAGGCAGGGTGTATGACGTCAATTGAAAAGAATAGAGCTGAGCGTTCACGAATTGGGATGCATTTTCATAGCCATTGAGCGCAGTGTTGGTGCCTCAGAGGCTGGCGTCACGCCAAACAATTACTCTGTCTCGTCAAGAGCGCTTCGAGTGACGCTGCCCTGGATGTCTTTCTTGGTTTTAATTCTGTTGAGGTAGATAACGTAGTCTAAGATAAAATAGCCTAAGACACATAATACGTATATAGTAGTTAAAGACTACACGGTGATAAAACATGTTTTTGGTTTAACATTAAGATCCATAACTGTTAAAAATCCTGTGATATACCTTCATACCACATGCCGGGAAGTAGGCAAGTAGGAAGTAGGTCTAAACTAATATGACACTTATTTGACAATGAAGAATTTTAATTAAAGTGCTCTAGTTACCTATATTATCAAAAGTTAAAACCTGCTACGAAGTGCTAACGTTGTAAAAAGAGTGCTACGGATGTGTTGAAGTTTTGTTATTATACAATAATTACGTATTTTAATATGAAATTCAAGCATATCTAAAAGTTCAACTTGTCATCAAATTCCTTCCAAAGAATGATATTCCGCCTCTGATCTAGAGTTTTCTATAACTTCGGCCAAGATAATAGAGAGATACCTTGTGCCCGAAGGTAGTTTCCGAAGACAAAGAAATTGTTTGGCATCCAGCCAGAGACAAGCCCGTTCGATGGCTATTGTAAATTAAAAATGTTTTGGTAACTTTCTCAATATCCAATCGCGGAGGTCTGTCACGACGTAGAACAGTATTGTTTGTCGATGCTTATTTTTTTTAATTCGACTTACCTACCTATTTATTGATACAACGTATATGTATTTGTGATTTAGTTGCTTCCCAGTCTGAAAAGTTCCTGAATCGTTCGAGAATTATAGCTATCCTGTTATCTTTATAATCTTGTATATAGTTTTTGCATATTTTGGTGACAGGTCACTAGCCCCTTGCTTAATAGATTTTATTGACTACCCTTATCCCCTCATTGCCTACTACGACATATGTAATTGAAGTAAGCTTTTTCCATCCTTAAAATATATTAATATGTTATATTCCAGACTAGCACAGGACTAAACATATAGTAAAAGTATACTAGTATTTTAGTAGTCTTATGATAGCAGATTGTCAAAAGGAATATATGTGAGTAAAGTGGAAGGGGCCGGCCCAATAAGACATATAACAGTCAGATAGACTCTATATTTAAAAAGGGTGACGTTAGGAGTGCCTATAACCGCCGAGTGTGTATGAGAAGATGTATGAGTGTATGAAGCGAAAGTGGTCTGTCAGGATCGAGACAAATGGGGATCCGTGATCTCTGCCTACCTCTCTCCAGGGAATCAGGCGTGATATGTATGTATGTAATAGTCTTGACATCTGACAACCTTAATAGATGTAAAAGCCCTCGTTAATTACACCCAGCCATTTTGGCTTGTGCATTCTGAACACATCGATGGGGAAGCAAAGGTGCAGTTTCACGGTTGAAAGTGCGTTAAAGGCATTCTGGTTCGACCGCTACTCAGTCCAATGGTCATAGAATGCGAGCCTGCATTTCGACGGGTAGATGGCGCTGTATATGTAGGTTGGTGTACGAACGAGTATTGTTTTGAAGGAGTAGGGAAAGTTTGGTGGTATTAAATAGTGAATAATTTTATTCATATAGGTTGAATTGTTTATTATTTGACGTTTTATGTATTATTGTATTTTCTTAGCTTGTAGAATCAGACGAATTTCTATATTCTTATACATACATATACATCAATCACCCTTTTCTCTATTAGAGGCGTAGAAGGATACGCTTCATCGACATCCATACAAATCACAATAGACACTCATTGTTACATGAGTTATACGAAATTTATTCAGAATGTCATCTTGTCAACCATCATAATCCTTTGCCCTACATTTAATAACTGCTAATATAATTTTTATATACAATCGCGAACCACTTTTTATTATATTAATTATAATTATGTGATGAATATGTCTACATACCTAAATCCTCAGCATCTTCGGTCCACTCTCCAGAATTCGTAGCCACTGCTGCTTGCAAACTAACTGACACTAAAACTATGAACCACATCATTGTAAAAATTCGCATCATTTCACTGTGACGAAACTACCAATGTTTATGCCACATCATACTCAAGCGTCATCGAGTTAAATAATTTTTTATTAATATTTAGTCTCATCAAGAATCTCTCTTTTACTGCACTAAAGATTATAGTTTAAAAATTGTATGATCATTAAAGTATTGAATTCTAATATTGAACTACATCATAGTTTACCATAATCAAAGTTGTACAATGATATAGAATCTTTAACGTCTCATTTAATACAGAACTAAAATCATTCATAACACTAAAACCACTTTCATATCCTTAACTATATCGTAATCAAACTATGATTAAGAATCTTGTCACCTCTTTTAAAATAGAAAAACTTGTAAAGTCCAATCTTTAAACTTTTTTTAATATAGAAGTGAAATCATAACACTAAAAAGGAATCCATAATGAGTCACACGGCCTCTAAAACTCGAGAGGCGTCATATAGAGCGGTTCTCCGCTTAAATATGTCGATGAATTATTCAGGACGCTTTCGGCTGGGGACCGCGCCGCCATCGGGCCACCTGCAACAGAAAGGCATTTATTTCTGGCTGAACAGCCGCTGTATTCAAATTTGAAAGGTATTTGAAGACACATGGGACTCGCGTTTGAGCGTGAGAGATTGATATGATCCTAGCATGTAGGTGGATGTGTGTGATAGGGTTGTATTTGGTTGTGTATGTGGGTGCTATGGTACTAAGTTAGTTACTTAATAATTAGCTTAAACTGTTGAGTGTGTAAGGATATGAATAAGACAATAATGGTTTGCAAGGATCGTTAAAAGTGGAAATTTGTATTGTATGTATGTATGAGTACTACGTGATTCCATAAAGGTGGATAGTTAGTTAGAGTGTTTGATAGAGTTGTGTTTGGTTATGTATGTCGGTGTTATGGTACTAAGTTTAGAATTAGCTTTAACCGCTGAGTGTATGAGTATGTAAGGATGTGAATGAAACGATAATGGTTTGCGAGGATGATAAAAATTAGAAAATTGTATTGTGTGTTACATGTATGTATGAGTACTAAGTGATTTCATGGAGGTAGACAGTTAGACTTCTTTTGCCTAACTGATCTTTAAGGCTTATTAAGAGTATTTATCTTAAATGGAGTACTAAGCAGTTGATTTGATATAAAATGATAATAATAAATGGAGTTCATATTGTTCTAGTTAATATTTTGTCTTATTTTAACATTAATACATAATCATCACACCCGATTCCTAATTAAATATAACATAATATATACAGCCGAAAATCGTATAAGTTTAGTTTGCATATTCATCTCTACATGTAAAATACACTATATCTTGCATCACTTAACACATAAAACTCATTTAAAATTTATCAATTAATTTATCAAAATATTTCAAATTATCTTAACTCTCTAAATTACACGGCCACTGAATCAAAAAACCAAAAGCCTTCCAAACCCAGTAGAAGCCCGCATTATAAAAATTCAAACTTCCCCAATAGCATTACGCTGATCTTTTTTATAAACAGCTGCGAGCTGACATCTTTGTGAAAACAAAAGGAGGAGATAAAACAAAAGTGACTGTTCATTTGCCGATTTAAAACGAAAGATAAGAAAAGTAATAAGGCAATAAAAAACTTGACTAAACGAACTGGCGACCGAGGGAAAGATGAAACAATTTGCTGGCATTTTTCATGCTGCAACCCACGGGTAAGGCACTTGATATTTATTTTGAACCAAATATTTCCTGAACAAAAATGACACGAGCTTTGAGAGAATTCTTAACAAAGCGCCCACGAGGTTTCAGCCTTAGGGTCGCGTCGTTTGGTCAATTCTTTAACACGAGACCTTTTAAATTGAAGATACTTGTATGAAGAATGTAAGTACGTATTTGAAGGTGATATTATTTTATTACGAAACGGCACTTAAGCCGTAAGTTAAAATTGATCTTGGCGATGCTAGGTCACTTTTTAGCATTAATATTGTATGATGATACATGGATCATTGGTGATAGGTTTCTGGACCATCGCCTAATAGATCCATTGACACCTATTCAACTGGCAGCTCATTAACATTTTAAAAGCACTTCTCAAAATATAAGTGCCACGTATTTGCATATAGAAGTGTGAAGATAAATATTATGAATTATTTGCCGATATTATATATCCTTCCTTTCTTATATGTCAAACAGTGAGACTAATTAATATGACTAAGTTTTTGAGTATCAATTCTTATCGGTTGTATTTATACAGTAACGTACTTAAACCCCGAATCATAACATATATGTATTCACCGCGCCCATACCTGACCCAATTTACAAACTGCTCTTTTCCGCATTACGCCAGAGGCGATTAAGGGACTATGGCCAAACGAAATTTATTGAGCCAAAGGGCTAATAACCTATTTATTATTCTAAAGCCCGTTATTTTGTTCAGAAGAAGGAATCGCATATTCTATTTAATAGTATGTATATATGTGACAATGTTAGGTCTTAAATATACGAAAAAAATAATGTAAATAAATAAATAGTATGATTTGGTTTGACAGGAATATACATATTTTCCCTTCACACTAAAACTACCCGTTTTGTAGAACTATAAATTTAAAATATTTAAGACATTATGATGACGCTCTTCGAAAAAGAAGATGTCATAAGGTTAACTAAATTAGATAAGAGAACTATAGTACTACGAAAAAATATTCGTAGTAGGTTCGCATTGAATCTAATAGTTTTCATTATATGTAAAACAAAATAATTAAACTAAGCAAAATACAAAAAAATATGACAATATGACATATGACGTCTTAGCACCTAACACAAAAAATAAGAGTACACAATAAAAAAGATTGTATATACACAAAGTCGTGAAGCATATGTTATGTTATGTGTAATCTAACCCCAATAGTAATGATAAAACTTAAAAATAGAAGTCCACAGAACATATAAAGGAACCTGAGTATAGTATAAATAATATGTATAAAGTACATGCATATTATTAATAGAACACGCCTTAGCCCACCACAAATTGCTGACAAAGAATTTCTTAATAGTTTGGTAGCTAGTAAGAACTAAGGTAATTGAACTAAGACTTTGTCTTTATGCTATCATATCATACACTGATATCTCATCAAACATACCCTGACATCTATTTACAGTATGTGCAAACTACTTGAAAGTAATTAAAACAACCATATGAATAAGCCTGCTCTATACAAAATATAAATGAATTTCAAATATTAACTCGCTATAATGTATTTAATTTTGTTAATAAGTTAAGTTTTATATTACACATAATACGTATACAAGTTTCTTATTATTTCAAGTGATTCACAAATAAGTAAATTTTGACTTATTCATTAATGTATTCCATTCATTATTTTATAGTGTGATTTATGGAGAATTTTAACAAGTAATGACTTTAAATATTATTACCACTTTTGACACTCATGAAAATTTTGGGAATATAGTTATTAATAATATACGAAAGAAAGTTTTAAATTCATACATATATATAATCAGCACTTTCAGCCTTTTCACATTAAAGCACGTGAACGCTAGTATGTTCGTGACACTCACAATATCACCTTCATTTAACTTTGCGCCAAAACAATTAGGTATGTACGTGGGCGTTAGAAAAAGGATTTACCAATTCTTTACCAACCTTCTTTTTAGACGTTTGTGTTGTCTATGTTACTCATTTAGTTTTCAACAGGAAGGCTTGGATACAGCCTAAAAGTATTTTTAACCAAATAGGTCAAGGGATGTGCTAGCCACCGGCGATTGTGTAAAAATAAAAACAAACGTCAGAGGTCGCTGCGCAAAAATGTTGGAGGGAAACAAAACTTTTTGGAGAGTGACTGATGTTAGTTTTTAAGTATTTATGTTTATTATACGTGTTACCAAAAAACGGAAATAAAATATAAGTAAATATAAACCAAGAAATATGCGTAAAAAATTTTAAAATTAACAAACATAAGATTAATGTTAAAAACAATTATCATTTCGATTTAATTTCAGTTAGTTTTGTCACTAAAACATCTCAAGATACATATAACATTATAAATTAATAAAAAAAACAAACAAAAACAAAACAACCCATCACCTAAAACAAAACTAAAGTCCAACTTACACGTTCGCACGTAAGCCATTTTTCCGACAAGACTCGTAAACTTTTTATTACTATCGAATCACGTGTATGCAGAGTTAAAAGGCTTTTACGGAGTCGGCGCGTGCTTCCTAGGCGCCAAACGCGGCTAACTGACGTGCGTCGAGGCCTTAAAAGCCTCAGGCAACGAAACACCTGCGATCGAGACTGTCTTCGCAAATTAATCACAGCGATTCAAATTAGCGCTTTACTGAACGAAAGCTGCTCATTAAAACTCCATTGATGGTTAATTGGTGATATTATGATACCTATAACTGCAGAAAGTGTGTGAAGCGGTGTATGATAAGACATATGACAGTCAGTTAGACGTCATTTTGAAAATGGGCGATGTTAGAAGTACCTATAACCGCCGAGAGTGTATGAGGAGGTGTATGAGTGACAATGAAGCGTAAGTGGTTTGTAAGGATACAATATTTCTTTAAAGAAAAGCGAAAATATTAAACTTTTTTATACAGACCAAAAGCACTAAAAGCTCTACCTAAAACACGTTAACAGACGTGCCACTTACGCTGTATAAATAGTTTTAGCCGACTTAAAAATAGATGGTAGCAAACCTGGTTTAATACTGACCTACGTGTTACTTTATAAAAAAATTATATGTACGTACATACATACACTTCACGGATCCTCATCTGTCCCGATGCATTGGCACTCATACACACTCGGCGGTTATACGTACTTTGAACGTAAACCTTTTTTAATATGACATATATCTGACTGTCATATGTCTTATTGGGCTGGCCCCTACCAATGAATTAAAAACGTTTTCGACATTCTATAAATTGTTCGTGTTACACCATAAAATACCTTGCACGACATTACACTTATTGGTGTGGGTGTGAAGTCTTAATGTAGCCGAAGTCCGCAACAACTAATAATAAGCAAACTTCGTAACCGAAGCGTCGCGTTCCTTATCGATGACCCAAAACGTTTATGAGAAATTCGTGCACGGGTTAATCTGTACCATTTCCGCTATCGATAAACTAAAATTTCATGCTGAACCCCGAAGCGGATTCCGGGGAAATGTAGAAACGCCGAGCAAGAGGCTCGCCGCCCCTTAACGCGCCTGCTTTTATCCGATAAATCGGCCACCGATTTTATAGGAAAATGTATAAGCCACTAGTTTAACAAAAACGTTTCACCTCGATCACTTGTTTATTCAGAAATTAGTAACTATGATTAGCTACTGTATCTATATGTATCTACTACTTATCAATATAATATACATATATACTTCATTCGCGGATAGTGCAGTTGAATGTACATTTATCCATTGTTTTATTGTGTAAAGATCGATTTATGTTTAATATTTTGTATATTTTTAGATTTCCCATATAAAATAAACAATATCTTCGATCTATATTTATATGTTACATAAAATGGATTAAAGACCTATATACGATGTTATAGTTAATAAGAAAAAATCGGTGGACAATCTGCCCGATTATCGGTCGTACAAAAAGTGAAACCCTTATTTAGACACGGTCCCATTTTTGTTTGTTGTACATTTTTTGTCGAGAAAACAATCGGTTAACCTTTTTCCTGTTTCTACGTCTACACTTGGAAAATTGTACGTACCATAAGTACTTTTACTGTGTATAAAGTAATTTAATAAACTTTAGTCGGCACAACACCTGAAAATAAGTATTTACCTATTTGTTT
The DNA here is from genome assembly GCA_030578115.1 of Leucoptera coffeella. Taxonomy (NCBI): domain Eukaryota; kingdom Metazoa; phylum Arthropoda; class Insecta; order Lepidoptera; family Lyonetiidae; genus Leucoptera; species Leucoptera coffeella. The sequence continues at coordinate 26,399 of JAMBLF010000927.1, forward strand.
GCATTTCTTAATGTATACGACTTGTGCAAAAGAACTGTTTACAATTTATTTATCTACAATTAAATTATTATACCTAAACTTATTTTTTAATATATAAATAAAAATGTTTGTATGAAGATTTGCATGCATGTCGACACCCCATAGACATTGACAGTACAAAAACCTTTATTAAGCTTGTTTAACAATTGATTATTACTAATTAATTTAGTTTATATTCATGTTATAAAATTAAATTATTAACAATAAATGAATAAAACAACTTATTTTTGATGTACCTAATAAGTATAAAAATGATTACTTATAGTATATATGTATATAGGTTACTTAAGCTTATTACGAACTATACACCAGGTTGACACTTTACAATGCAGATGTAATATTTTAGAAATTCATAATATTTTGCACCTGAACTTACGCTGTAAATTGTATGCATGAGGAGCGCAATACTCGTGCTACTTATTTAACATTATGTAAATTGTATAAACCGTTACTGCTTTGTATTCATTTTATACATATCATAATATATAATTATTATATAATTAAGCGTATAATTATTATTAAAACTCGAATGTTATATGTTTATTTGTCCAGCTTGTTTAGTTTATAAGAAAATCTTTGGTTGTTTTTGGGTTATAATACTGTAGTTGTTATTAAGGTTATTGCAAACTTTCGTATTTTTAATAATAACGCAGTAAATATAACATACATGAAACCATATAGCCAGAATTTATAGATTAGAGTCTGTATACGTAATTAATTGTATAAACGTTTTAGTTTAAAACATACTTTCCTCTTTTTACAAGAAAACGGGACTTATCGCGTATATTTTATAAATAAAGTTTTTTTTTAAAACCTTTGCTACCCAACGTTTCGACCATGTTGTGATGACCATGGTCACGGGTCAACGGATAAGTCCCGTTTTCTTGTAAACTGAACAAACATTGAGAGTCTGTCAAAAATATTATATATATAATTTAGTCTGCCCGTGACCAAGGCTGCTGCAACGGTCGGGTTAATAATAAAGGTAATTATATAAAAACTTACTCGCGACTAGTTATTAATCATGAGTATAAATCCCGAATCTCTTGAAACTATATATATTGCGTGTGTGTGTGTGTGTGTGTGTGTGTATATTGTAACTTGATACGGCATTACAACAAAACAAAGCTAATTACACATAATACACCGCTTTTTCTATGAGCCACGTATATCATAAAAACAATAGTCACGCCCTATACAAGCAAGCAAAGGCTATCTATTTCCATGAACGAAATCGCCAGTCAGCAAATTGGGTTTGATTCCGGCCAATCTTTTCGTCAGCATAAAGGAAATAACGGACCCTTATCATTTAGTAACAATTGACGTTGACTGAGCCCGTTTGTATTAAACGCCCCTTAATATACACAGGTGTTAATATACGTTGACAGTAGAAATACATTTGTGTTTGGCAGTTAAGTCCAAGATGAAATGTCACTGTCAGATGGTTTTTTTATTTCTTCTTTTATTAGACAAGGAATCACGGTATTTGGTATCATGTTAATGTGACATTGAAACAGTTATTTCTGCACATAGCACAAATGACATGGAATATACGTATGTACATACATACATACACATCACGCATGATTCCCTGTAGAGAGGTAGGAAGAAATTACGGAACCCCATTTATCTTGATCCTAACGGACCACTTTCGCTTCATTGACACTCATACACACTCGGCGGTTATAGGAATATGGTTCGGGATAATCGTACTAGGGCTTTTGGAATTTCTATTAAGAAAATATTTTAGTGTCATCATATGTTGCTATTGTTCAGACAATGCAAAAAATCATGATTTTTAAACATAAAGATCAGCTTTATAAACATGTTTTTTCGTGACCGAAAATCAATACCTTCATATTTAAACTTTATGCAAGTGTCACTCAACTTATTTATAGTGTCAATCATTATTTTATTTTATATCAATAACAGGGGTAAATGTTATCATAGCTTGTCGTAGCGAATCCTAAATAAGTCATCTTGTCATTGTACCTCAAACGTAACGAACGATTTTACGCTCAAAAGTCTGCACGTAATCTGTAACATGTAACAAAAGAGTTGAGATGAGAACCTCTGTCCGAGAATAAATTTGAAATTCTTGTTCCAAAAAGGTTTGTCTCGAAATTAACAAAGTTAGTGAAGATAAAACTTTTTGTTTCCCAAGACCATTAGTCACTCTTTTGTTAGTTTAGGCGGAGGCTTTTAGTGATGGGACAAATTCGTAATATAAATTAGTTGCTGCTTAAATGAGCGGGGTTTGTTTAATTCAAGATATTCTATTTCATTAAGTAATAAGGGACCATTAATCATTTCTCTTCTAATGTTACCTAAAAATATAAGTAAAATATACGTTACTCAATGTCTTAAAGAGTATATACACACATGCATAATAATATATTCACGCCTCTACGTACCTAAGGGGATAGGCAGAAACAGATAGCCACCTAGAACGATCCTGACAAATGTTCCTTCATCTTTCAAATCAACCTTCTCATACATGCCCCGCTGTTCTTCACACTGCATACACCATCTTGAGAAGAATGTTTCCAATTTAATCTGTATAAGATCTACGGACCTTCCCCGCCTAATTTTACCTTTCACTTTGGCTGTATATATTCCTTTCGTAACCCTCCTTTCATCCGATCCATGTGCCCAAACCACCTTAAGGTACCATTTTCTATTTTCTTCAGTACATCGTCTTTCATATCACTACGTTTACGAATCACACTATTCAACACTTTAGACATAATATATGTAGATACTATACTATATAATAGCATAGCATACATACCTTTTAAAACTCATCTAAGAAAGTACCAATAAAAGAGAAAGAGACATATCCAAAACCAATTTCACCTTTACAGAACCAAAACAACGAAAATCCTAACATAAAACCTCCTTTTTAGAATTCCCGGAAAAAACACCGTGTCGGGACCAAACCAACTTGTTATATAAGGTGATAATTCATCCTTTTGTTTCATAGCTCGCTAAAACTGCCACAATTTAACAATTGGACGTGGATTAAACGAAATGGCTTTGTCGCTTGTATTCGGGTCTAGAGTACCCGCCACATAAGGTGGCAGTAGCCAAACTTGGAACTAAATTTGACGTTTCCGCCATTGCGTCTTATTTTGTATGAAAGGTAAATTTAGTATTACCAGCGTTGTGTTTTTTGCCCACTCTTTGTAATTTTTATGTTTGTTAAGGGTGATTATAATAAATTGATTTCTGGAGTTTCTTGTTAGTTCTTCTCTAAGGGTCTCCGCTGAACTTCTTCTTCTCAATCGTTACGCTCTTATCAGAGCGGTCGTGGTCTTCATGACGTGGCATCTTGAGAAGCCGAAATGGTTGGTGAACTAACCTCGGTAAAAATATGTAAAGACAATGCTCAGTGCCATGTTTGAAATAGTTTTTTTACATACATACATACACATCACGCCTGATTCCCTGTAGAGGGGTAGGCAGAGATCACGGATCCCCATTTGTCCCGATCCTGACAGACCACTTTCGCTTCATTGACATTCATACATTCTCTAATACACTCTCGGCGGTTATAGGTACTCCTAACGTCACCTTTTTTCAATATAGCGTCTATCTGACTGTTACATATATGTCTTATTAGGCCGGCCCCTACGTAACCGCCCTTCCACTTCACTCATATATATTCCTTTTGTCAATATATAGTTTTTTTAATTTGTACTTAGATCATAAAATAACTTTCAAAGAGAGCTTATGATAGGGCCTATTTTGAATAAAAATATTTTGACTTTTGACTTTGGTATATTAATTTGTTTTATTTGAGTTTATAGCTCTGCAACCAAAGATCGTTACAAATGAAACCTCAATATAATGTATCGAGCCGTATGGCACAGTGAGTGCTAGTTTTGGCGTGTTTACTGGCAACACTGGATTACGCGACTGTGGCGACGCCTCCAACTGCCACCTTATGTGGCGGGTACTCTACTCGCATGCATTCATGAGTTTTTATTTTTATTTTATTAAGCCGAACTCTACGTGGGCAGTGAGATAAGTACTTTCGTGTCAGTTATTTTTATTCGCAACGTAATGGGTGTTCGCCCTTTACTTTAAAGGGTGGGTGTATGAGACAGATGTTTATTTTTAGGAGAAATGATAAAGTTTACTTCTTTATCAATATTAAAGAAAATTATGTAATTTTACTTCTTTAACAAAATTAAAAGGAACTAAAATTCTTAAATTTAAATATATATCTTACTACACACTTTAGAATCTACTTTAAGTACGTAAGATCAAGTCCTTTAACCTCTTTTGGAGTTCACAGAAACTTGGAGATTAAAATGTTGAAAGAATAACTAATACGATAAATTAATAAATGACTCTTTTCAAAAATTTATCTACATAGAACCTAAAACAATCATCAATCCACTAAGTGTTCGATTTAACATTGACCAATTGGTCAAACCAATGAGTCAAACGGTTTAATTTGAACCTATCCATCAATACGTATTCCCAACGTGTCAATTAACAGGACAGCAAACAAAACGCTCTAAAATATTGAGTCTATGCCACACGCAGCGGCGAAATTTGTCTAACTGACTGGTTCAAAAAACGATTCATAAAAATGCGATTTTGTTTGTGACCTGACAACCGCACAAAACAAAACTTTCGAAGCTTTCAATATAGGTAGGATTTGCACTGAACTTGCTCAACGCTTGACATTCTTTTAGTATTAAACTGTTGTTGTACATATACATACATACACATCATGCCCATTTCCATGTATTGGGGTCAGCAAAGATCGTAGATCCCCATCTGTCCTTATTCTGACAAACCACTTTCGCTCATACACCTCAAACACACTCGGCGGTTACAGTTACTGATAACTTATATACGTAACCTCAATATTAGGTTTAGTGCTTTTATTGTAATTATAAGTGTTATAAAGTATATATTCACGCCTCCAATTCCCTATCAGAATAAGCAGAGACTGACGATTGACACCTTGAACGATCCTGACTAATCTATCGTGTCTCACTCACATCCATTAATCTCGCATGTATGCTCGTCTGTTCTTCATGTTAAGTATACTTCCAATTATTATTAGATAAATGGTTAGTGGTTTTAATTCGCGAAACATTCTATATCCATATAAAAATATACGAAAAAGTTAATGGCGCTTGTAAATATTACTCTAACATTTTTTCCTTCAATATTTCTCGGAAGAAACGATGATAATTAAGAAAAGTGTCTGGTTTTCAAAGTTCAGTGTGTATGAACTTTGTCCTTATCCATTTTTTGTTGCGTCCCGTTTGGAGGTACCATTAATTTTCCGATAACAGTATCCAATATCTCATTAAACAGTTTTCTTTGATCCTCAGCTTTGATGAGTGGGTGTTATACCCTTAGTAATTCCTACGAACGCATACTGTTATTTTTAACGTGTTTTTTTCAAATTCGTAGCTGAACATATTGCATCAGAGCTGTAGTCGATTTCGGGATGGATAGAGGTTAAGTTTTTGGCCACTACAAGAAACAGACAGTATTTAGTGTAACATTGACAGGTACAGTTGCAAAATACCGACCCTGAATGTTACCTGAAATCTTTTAATAGTTCTCTATACATATTGCTTGATCAGTAATAAATATATATTCATTATAGATTCACAAATTCTTGAACTTTCATAGGTATAACATGTCACTTCTACCGACAGAAAACATAACAAATCACAATCACATTCTTATCAATTCACTCTTCTTGTATTAACTGCTGGACCCAGTTACCTCTACCAAAAAAAACCAATCAAATTCCTCAAATTGCCACTCATTCTTTTCTTACATCACCCAACTACATACTAAGCAATAGCATAGCCAATTTGTTTGCTTCCTATCAACCTACCGCAATGAGTTTCGTTCTGATGAAAGTCCCGAGCCACTTAGTGGTACCATAAAAGTTAAATGGCTCATAAATCATGGTTGTTGCCGGTGCAAGTCGGCTCATAATGAGCTGGGCTCTTATTAATAACTTGTTGACGCTCCTTGGGACTCCGCAACGCGGCCGGGTTATACTATACCACGCCTTGCATATTTTATAAGCTGTTTACTTTTGCCTTTGATTTTTAATCTACTTAGTAGCTCTTTTATAGGTTAGCTAACGTGTGTTAGAAAAGGCTAGTATGGATGTTGTTGAGTTAATATTAGTTTAAAATATGTTGAAAGTATTTAGGCATTAGGCCCACCAATCAATATGACAAATTTTAAGTATTAAAATATTTTGAATTATATAGTAAGTAATTAATAATCATACAGACGCTATATTGAAAAAGGGTGACGTTAGGAGTATCTATAACCGCAGAGTGTGTATGAGAAGATGTATGAGTATGATGTAATATGTATGAGGATCGGGACAAATGGGGCTCCGTGATCTCTGCCTACCTTTCTACAGGGAATCAGGCGTGATGAGTATGTACGAGTATGTAGTAAGTAAGTCTTGGAGTACGATGATAAGGGTGCCAGTAAAGAAACCTTACTAATATTTTTATTTTTACATTAATATTTTAATTGCAATTTCCCAACAACTTCCTAATCAAAATAACACTATTATATCACAGTCTTACAGGAAGCAAACCACCTAAACGTAGCACAAACAAAAATGTAGACGTTGAGTTGTTTATATTATTCAATAAGTTCGCCCACCTAGAAACACGCTTCATGACATAAATTATTCATTTCATAGCCGCTTAGGGCCATATTGTTGTAGGACATTAAATCTGCTGAATATTGTATCGTGCTTTAATTGGCTCGTCCACTTAACCATTTCAAACTCACTTTTATTGTCAAGTATATTTATGACGAACGGAATGAGATTGGAAATTTAATTTATGTGCGCTTCATACATTATATTTACGCTACCACTTTTCAAAAAGATAGAGATACTCTCAATCTTTGCCTTGTTCTATATATCTATATATCTTTGAATTATCCTGACAATTCTTTCTTGTCTCACATTATTTATCTATTTATGCGCATGAGACGTTAAAAGACTTCCTGTATTGAAAATCCCATTACAAATACTGAATTATATAATGAAAATATCTTGTACATTTCTATAAAAAAGAACTCAAACTCTTTCTAAATTTAAATACACATATAACTAAATTTCTTTTAAAAACCTCGCAAAGCTTTAATTAAAAGCACATCATTACGAAGGATAAGTTCGCATTCGATTTATGTAAAAATAAACAAACACAAGTCAGGGCTTTGAAGCTGACCGTTCTTTGAGGCAGTGCTCGACCCCTCAAAGCCTTTTCTTTACCAACCTAATGATGGACAACAGATCTTTTGGATGCAAAGCTTATTTACCCTTTAATTCCCAACATGGCTTAAATCCCAAAGGATTAGGATATGCATAGTCCCTTTGAAGGATATGAACAAGCCTACTTAAATTTAGAAGTAAACTGAAACAAAAGTAAAAGCGGCTAAGAGGATTAAATATTACCTGCCTCGTACTTATGCCTCGGTTGGTTTGTGGATATGAGAACCCAATTTAATGTTAGGAATATCAGTCTCTTTCATTAACATGTTATATCAAAGGTTTAGTGGCTGGTTCGAATTTGGTTCTATTTGATTGAATATGGTTAATGATTGGTTTTAAAATAATTTTCGTTAACGTTACACTGTTTATAAGCGCTTGCTTATTTAAGGTCTTATGTTGGCAAGCATCGAATATAAGTTCGATGTCTATGGATAGTTACTGGTTTGACTTACATTAAAAAATCAATTGCATTAAATACGGTATTAAGCTTAAAAGTTACATTTGACTCTCTCTTAAAGTGTTTTATAATCATCTTTCAATTTCTTATTACACTTCGAAATATTTTCAACTCATAAACCTTTATACACAGTCGTCTACGGTGCGTCAACAAAGTCAGCAACTCAGTGAAAGTTGAAAATTTAGTCAATTGTGATGTCAAACTAGCTAAATATGTTCGCTTTGGGATAAGATTTGGATCCTCAACTGGAACGAACCGAAGTACAAGGAAGAGAAGAATTGGAGCTTCGATTTCGTTTTTCTTCGGTTGTTGTTGTTGTTCGGCTGACGGCGTTGGTGTAACCATGGCGATGGAATAACAAGAAGTTCAAACGCCGTGGCATCAGTGTTTGTACTTCAGCCGATATAACCTTAGTGGTGAATGGCTTAATAAAGAATTAAAAAAAAAACCTTTATACACTCTCACGAAAAGCCTGAACAATTTTCATCTAGCACCATTTCATTTTATATCTCACGCATGACACTCCAGTCTACGAGGTCTAAAATGTATCTTTTTTAATTTAAAAAGTCAGAATAGAAACTTAGAAATGCTACGTGCTTAGCCTCCTAAGTTATCTTGTTCCGAGAAGAGGCAGCGATGGACCATTGTTATACGACTGTGAACAGAAGGCTAACGTTTGCATTTTGTTTGAAGGGAGCCCTTTGTTGTAAGGGCTGGTTTACATGAATGTTTCTGTGCTTTTTAAATATAGGAATTGGTATAACTTAACATATTATATGTGTAATTATATCAATATAATAATATTATGTTTATTAAAACTTAAAATGCGTATTGGGAATATTAGTCGAGACATAATCTTTTATACTCGTCGCAGTATGGATATAAGTATACATTCTCACTCACTCAGACTAAGTGTGTAAAAAGTAATTAATAAATTAAGTTTTTAATGCGGTTCCGTCATAATATCAGCGTTACGATTGTAACATTACCAAGCTGAGATGAATCCTTTTTTGCACCGCAATGGCACTTACAAGAACTATTCGTATGTTCGTCTTCAAATCTGTTTCGTATAAGTTGTATTAGGTTTTCGTGTTTGTTTAGAACTTACAAAGGTACCATAGTGCTTCACACTAGCTTAATAACCACTATCAACTAAACACCACAATGTGAATAAGGCTTAGCTAGGAGGTAACTTGAACCGGCCTACGTTCCATGCCAAGCACACCAAAGTGGCAGATATAGTGCTGCCAACTGACGTGTAGGTGGAGTATACTCAAAGGTGAGTACAGTTAGTCTCATTTCTCTATCTCTGTTTAGTGGAGAGGGAGTGGCGGATTCTTGTACTACGAGTGCTACGAAAGTAAGGTGTAAGTGAAAAATGTAGGTAAGTATATTATGAGTTTCATCTGATAAAATTTTAAATGTGTTAGATGTAATTATTCACTTTTTTATATTCACTTGGCGTTTTGTACTAGGAGATTAAGGGATGTGGGGTAATTTTGAATTAAATAGAAGAATAGGATAATATGTAACAAAAATTGAAATATACACATGTCCTTAATTTTAATTTATCAACCGTAACTATTCGCATTAGTGATACCACGACTCGAAAAATTAGTAACAATGCAATAAATCAAATGACGTATGTCCTTAAACAGTCCAGTATCATAACTAAGTATACTAAACAGTTACTTAAAACTTTAACCAACTATCATCCTTACAGTTTATATCATCACGTATCGGACTGTACATGTGACGTCACTCGTATCTTTGTCAAGGTAGCAGTAAGAGTGCATTCACGGTTCGCTGATTCGCTTCTTATTTGCTAAGTGACTGTTCATGTTGTAATTAAAAGTCATCTAACTGACGTTCTGGTACGTGTAGGTTCTATATAGATTTGTAGAATAGGGTCGCAATATGCTAATGAAAGGATAGTTTTTAGTTCACAGATTGATTAATCTATGTTATATACATGATTCTTTACTAAATTATAAAATTTGAATCGTATATGTTTATCGTAGATATGTAAAAATAGAAAGTGTTTTAATAAATTATCTCAATATAACTCACAATTTTGGTTCGAAAGCGTATCGCCGTATCCAGGTACTGGCTAGTACCTATCCCGAGGGATAGGCAGGTTTTCTCACGATATTTTCTCTCTTCCTTAGCAACATACATTCATTTCATCGCAGATATAAAATCCTATGGTTTTAAGGTGGCTAACAATAGTCTGTACTTATCCCGTCGGGGAAATAAAGGTGAATATATTCGTATGTATTACAGATTCGATAGAATGAGAACAAGAAAATTGACCCTATCGCAGATACGACAATGTAAAATTTGTTACAATTTCAGATAAATAAAAGTTCCCCGTTTCAATACCGATGAGACACCACATTAACAAGGTCCAAACTATCCAAAGATCGTTCCCCAATTAGTAGCTTAAACTCGGTTCATTCGAGTTGTTGTCGCAGTAAGCTTTCCTGGGAAACTGCGACATCTTGTTACAGAGATCTGTGGAACATTTGTCCGCAGAACCTGGCTTCTCATTACGAAGTTTGCTTTCAATCACAGAGAGAAACTTCTTAACTTGTATCTATATTGATTGTTAACTCGATTTGCCGGTCTGGAACAATACTAAAATTGTTTTAATTTATTTAGGGGCCACCGAAAACTAGTGACAATTGTTTGAGGACGTCTATAGTAGCTAACTTACGAAGCAAATTTTAATAAATATGAATAAAATTTTATTATAATCTATCAATAATTTAAACAAAGTTATAATAGTAAATAATTATAAAAAGTAATCGTAGTAAATTATAAAGTTAACATTCAATGTAATTATATAGACTAACTTTCGAAATAGGTTGTTGCTCAATAATAAACAAAATGGCAGGCATAAGAAAAGGTTTCATCTTATTTCCTACTCCACATTCATCCTATTATAGTTGTTTTATTTTCTAGTTCGTTTAATTTATTATTTTCATTAAAAAATCATGTTCTCGTAATAGTTTAAACAAGTATACTTTTATAATTTATATCAAGTAAATAAAAAAACAAAAAAACTTTTTACGTAACGTGTTTATACAAAAAGGTTTTCAATCCATCCAACTCCTTTTCGGATCTAGTCAACGTTCACACCTCGTTGGCCCCACTTTGACGAGCTGAGTTATTGTCGTACTACAATAAGGTGTCACTCGCACCCATAGCAGCCTAATGTATTACTTTCTCACCTTAAAAGTGCCGACTGTTACTGACACTTTGAGATGTTAATGCAGGGTACTTTGATTCGTATTTGAGTCAGACGAAGCTGTATATGTAGTTATGATAAACCGTTCTTTTTAAATGAATGTTCTTTTAATACTCAAAACAGTTATGATCAGAGACGCTTGCCAACTGCAAAACAATCATACGTACGAGTGTAACACAAATAACTATATAAATGACAAATCACGTACACCTTTTGCCATCTTTTGCAAAGCTATAAATGTGAAGCATACCCTTAAACATAAATACTTAGAACCTACAATAATTCTTAGTACGAATAATCTAACAAACGCAACAGGACAGGGTTTTGGACAAAAAAGACCAACGAGTTCATGACCATTAAGTCAGAGAGTCAGAGGTTCAGGTGTCCATCTCCGCAAATGCGAAGGTGGTAATTCTATGGCCAACTCACGTGTTGACCAGATAGTCAGAACTCAATGTGACAGGTGGTAAGCCATGTCGCCATTTACAAGCATTAACTATTGGTACTTGCTCAAGTGGGAGTTGAATCCTGTATACAGAGACCCATCACATCCTGTATACCCACTGATACAGATTCAAGCCCCAAACAATTGAGCAATGTCGAATTAGTATATGTTGCTATTTACTATACATTATATTATTATTCTATACATAAGATACGTACGTCATTTTACTGTTATATTTCATCTATTCAACGTTTCTATGTTAAGTATCTTGTAACGATTATTATATTGTTTACTGGCGACCCGCTCCGGCTTCGCACGGGTATAAAATATATAGCGTACTCCACTATTTAATGGATCTTATTATACATATAAACCTTTCTCTTGAATTACTCTGTCTATTAAAAAAAACCGCATCAAAATCCGTTGCGTAGTTTCAAAGATTTAAGCATACAAAGGGACATAGGGACAGAGAAAGTGACTTTGTTTTATACTATGTAGTGATTTGAATCTTCAATTGTGAGTGATTGATTCAGTCGAAGAATTCTAATAATAGCCAGCGTGAGCCTAAATTATTCACTATTGTGTATCTGGGTGGCGTAAAGTTTGTTTCCTTACTAAGTTTACGGACTTTCTTGGAACTTTGTCAACTAGAACAAATTATGCAAAGCTCTGTCCGCTTAGGTCGATATTGGGAAAAGAATATATAGATACACATATATAGATAAATTTAAATATTACACATATTAAACTATATATTATCTATCCTATAGGAAAAGCACTTTCTTTAAGTTACAAGGAACGAGCTGCTCTGTAACTAATGAGAAGGGTATACTGTGGCTTGATAAAGATATTTTGTACCATTGTAGTGTCATAGGACAACTACATGATCTCAATAGGATTATATATATATATAGAGATATCTTGTCCTGTTGGTGGTCCTACAGTCAAATGCATTAATTTTAATTACTAATGTTATATTCGAATAAATATTTGAAACTGAAATTCGATATTTAATCAGTATAATTTTTATACTTACTCTACACAAAAAAATTTATACTTGTACTATAATATCTGAGAATGAAAAATTTAACTTGTGATGACTGTACCAACTTTTTACACCTAGTTGTTTATTCGTTCCGCCATAATTAACACCTATTAAATAGTCACATAGTAATGGTCAATAATTAAATCATTGAGACATTAAAACTCATTATAAATACCTACTACTACCTCATAATAACCTACACACAAATTACTCTAGATGGCTCTAACTGTACCGTACGTATACAAGTATTAAATAAAAGTTTTTATTGAATTCTCGTTTTCAAACGTTCTGTTCTAGATCAAAGGCTTTCCGTTCCAAAGCAGGAAATGCATCCAATCTTTTCAGCTACCCGACCGTGATTATTTGAAAGTTTTATTTTTATAATCACACTGGTGCTGTTTTTGCAACCAACGAGTGACATTGCTAAACTCGATAAATATAGACTTTCGACATGATTGTTATATTTAATCTATAAAGCCAAAGTGGAAGGTAGAGTTGGACCAGACCAGATGGCAATCGATAGTCTCTGCCTACCCCGTTGGGGACGTAGAGGCATGAATATATGTATGTATGTCTTATTTATTGATCAGCAGTTTTGATACAAGATTAGCTCATTTATATACATACAGAACATCAAACGTGAATATAAACTTTCAGTGCCTTATATTCATCGTATCTACCTATCTTAATGTCTTCTATACTTTTAAGGATAAATAGAACCTAGGAGACGTAACATCTCCTTATGTAGTGAAACTATCGAAATTGAGTAGGCATGAAAATGCGTAATACGTTGGCCTCTTTAAAAAAAGAATTATTCTTCTGACTTCGATTTAAATTTACAATCATTACTGTAAACATACTTTCCTCGATTCAATTTATGTATGATTTTCTAATGGTATCCTTACTTACAAGAAATCAAACCTCAACAATTTTGCCATAAATACCTGCACATACTGTCAGTATTGCCTTTTAATAGCTATCCTAGTACTTACAGGTATTCCGAAAACATTCCACGAAACAATTTCACGGTTGACAACGAGCGATTGCGCCAGGGACATTATTTTGTCAATTCTTGCAAATTTTTCGCAACGCCACTCAGGCGGAAGTATTGTTGTGTTCCACAACTAATTTGGATCGAGAATATTGGTATGATAGAAATGTGTGTATGATCATTTGTTTGTTTGGTGTTCCCAGATTAAGATGTATTATTATTTTTTATGTTATTAACTTTAATATTAGGAAAAAATCTTAAATGAATCCATTTATTCACGTGAGAGACTGTGTATGTGTATGATTTAATATGTGTATGATAATTCGGTAGGTTTTATACGATGTTCTGAGAGTTAAATATTGGCAATGGTTGTTTTGTCATCCTTTGATTTATTATTGATTGAATATGATATGATTTGATTTATTATATTATTGACTTGAATATTCGTCATTGTATAAAAAAAAAATTATGTCATTAATTCATGTGAAATACTGTGTGATAAGACATATTTATATACCATTACCCATTTATAACAAAACATTCCATAGTGATATGGATTCATGCAACTAACTTAATAGTTACTAAGTAGTCAACTATCGTAATTAAGCAATTCTATATTCAGAGTTTATGTGTCAAATCCTACATCATATACACTCACGTACTTTAATCCTTTCCGGGGTGAACAAAACCTTGAATACACAATAATATCTCCCAGTTCACTTTTTAGCATAAATATTAGGGTTTTGATGTCATATGTGAAATTGGTAACAGGCTGCTGGCATCACCCAATAGATTCAATTTACCTACTAGCCTGCCAACCTGCCTGAAAAAACAGCAGCTAGTAATCATCCGTTCTACGTCTCAGACAAGCATAGGACCTACAGAGGTTAAAGAACCTTCCGATTTATGTACTAATTATATCGTACTAAGGCTTTAGTTACACAAAATGAGCTTATCAGGCAAGTGCCTTGAGAATGCCACTTACGGGAGCTGAAGCAGCTTTGTACAAAATAATTATGTAGACGTGTAACCGTCTGCTTACATCCTATAATCGGTGGCCGACTTTTTGGTAAGAAGAAAATTTAACGTGCTGAAAGAAAGAAAAAAACATTGTTCACGTTTTAACATAAATATAACACATATAGGTACCTACATATATTCAAAAACTAGTAAACACGATTAAGTACTGGTATAAGAAAGTATTTCATCTCAATTTATATGTGAAAATAAAACAAGACCTTTAGTATATTGATATGATTTATAAAAGAAGAACTAAAGGAAAGTCAGCCCGATTATCGGTTCTACAAAAAGTAGGACGTGTGCTTAAGGTACGGTTCTCAAAACAGGGGCTGAGTTTCCGATGTAAGTAAGCCTTAACTATCTTCTGAGTATACTCAGGACTCTAAAGCACTCTTGACTAGACCAAACGCATCTTATAACAGAATGCAACCTCCTTTCAAGATCCTTTTAGAAGAGGTTAATTGTTATCATCTTTACTTTAAAACTCCAAACTAGACGACCTCCGTGGCGCGATCAGTTAGCCGCCTGAACGCTAATCATGAGGTCCCAAGTTCGATTCCCGTTGGAGGCAGAGTTAAGAACTACTCTTTTCTTCTGCTTTCCAGTCTGGTCCTTGGTTATATATGCTATGTGTATTTATCTATATATAATAAGGATATATTTCTTAATTATACGTTGACTAGTAGTCAGTAGTCAATCAGTAGACCCTTACAACAAGTCTTAAATACTAAATACTTAGCAAGGGGCTAGTTCAATTGGTGTAATAGTGTGTCCTAAAAAAATTTCACTATATTTAACCCTTGCGGCGTAGTAAGTTCACGTGTCCATATCCGCAATTGCGGAGTTAGTTATTCTATGCCCACCTCAAATTCACTTGTTAACCACCATATACCGTACTGAATGTGACAGGTGATAAACCTTGTAAGCATTTATAAGCACTGACTGTTTAGCTAATCCACGGAATAAGTAAGTTTCCACAGTTCCAGAGATTTACGTATCTATTTTCATTACGATATCATATTAAATTTTCATCCATATATCAATAAGAAAATTCTTCTTATTTCTTACTCTTCAATAAGAAGTATTTCAGGATAATACTATTTTTTTAGTAAGGGTTTACGTAACGCAATGAACAGAAGAGAATGAATGAAAGGTTTATAGTTTGATTTTTATCAGGATTTTTCAAGGTAGCGTTCAATAGTCTAACTGTTGACGAAGTAAAGTATGTATGTCATTTAGTCTAAATAAACGGTCGTATGGGTCTGCCAAGTAGGTCGAATGCTTCGTACTGCTTCTAGTTTGCTCAGAGTAATCTTGTTTGTCAGAATTTATTGTTCTGCATTCGTTGCCAATTAAAATACACTATATTCTTGCGGTTCCTTCGGCTTTAATTTGTGATTCTTAATGATATAGCTTGTTGATAAGAAGACATGTATACATATATACATTCACGTCCTTCAAGAACCCTTTCGGGGTCAACAGAACCTCAGAGATATAGTATCTCCTTTATCTATTTTTAGCATAAATATTGTGGTTGTGATGTCATATCGAACATTGATGACAGGTTGCTAGCCCAACGCCCAATCCTATTCATTCCTAGTATCGTAGCCGCCTCCTATACCATACCGTGAAGAACGGGAGCTAGTTAGCATTTTACGTCCCAGACTAGCACAGGACATATATGACGTCAGTAAATTAGTTATCGGTTGGGAAAATTATTCATGTAAATATGTGTTAACTTATACTCTTCACTAGAATTGTATGTCATGTTGTACGAAACTGGAAAGCAGTGATAGCTTAAACTTTACTTCATTTGTTAAGTAATCGATGGACCTTTTCAAAATATATAATTTAGTAAAATTACTCAAATTATAATAATAATAAAATATTGAGAAACGAGGTTGATGGGTATATATGTTTATAATTTTGATAACATAAGACACAGAGTTGCATGTCAATCAAATTAATGACATACTAAAAGGTAACATTAAAATTACCAATAACAACCTAATCTATAGGGAAGGTATATAAATACCAATGAAACGAAAGTAATTTGCCAGTATCAGAAAAAAATCTAGATCTCTACCTACTCTTATATACTAGGTGAGAGAGTTTTAGTATAACCATGTCTACTTATACACATAACCCCATCTAAACTTGAGCATCGCAAACTTCCAACACAACTCTAAACCTGTTTACTCACACTGCATTGAAAATTCAAATATCTTGCACATCACGGCTTTAATTAAACAAAGCCTATCCGACGTGCTTTAATGTGGTGAAGCAAACTGCAGTAAACCTTGGTACAAGCTGTAGACAGACTGTAATTTGTTTGATTATTGCACGTTGTTACCAAAATATTCAGTAGATGGTTTATAAAGTCATACATACATACACTTCACACCCGTTTCCCTGTAGAGGGGTAATAAGAGATCACGGATTCCCAGAACATTTTTACATGTGTCTTAGTTCCGTAGAATAATTATATGATCGTCAGTTCATAAATAATATTATTAAGAGACTCGCGATTTTTAATCATTTAACAAAAAAACGGGACTAATCGCGTCGCGTATATTTTATACCGTCGAGTAGCAAAGGTAATTTTGTTTATAAAATGTACGCGACAAGTCCCGTTTTCTAGTAAAATACTTGAATAAGTTTATGAATTGCAAATCGAAGACAATCTCTGATAAAAAAAACAACTATCATTGAATAAAAAAATCAATAGTACTGTTTCTGTGACGATGATAAATATAAACAACATTATCCCCTAATACATGTACGAACAAAACAAACTCAACCGTAGCACTGAAGAATTAATTAACGTTGCAACATAATCTAGGATGAGACTTTCCTGGAATCCTAGGCTTTATTAGCTGTACCTAACCTAGGTTCTAGTAAATCTTTAACTATATAGAGTGGCACTCAGGCTAACATAAGGACCCTAGGCATTCTCTATGGAAATGCGCTTGCTCTCTTCAAAGGCTCTTGAGCATGTTTTCTCTAGAAATTGACTGCCATTAAACAGGTAATAGGAGATATACTGACGAAGAGAAGGAAGTTTGGTAATTAATTTACGTGGATAAGAATAGGATAGGTTATTTTTGTAAGGTTATCAAGTGTGGAACAGAAAATAAAGAAATATATTATATTTGGATGATATTGATAAGATAATATAAATAAGTGGTAGATATATAACGGTGACTTACTTTGACTTATTGTCCTATGTCCCCCGGGTGGGGCAGAGGGCGTCCACAACAGTCTTCCATCCCGATCGGTCTTGAGCTTCGCGTTTAATCTCGCTCCAGGTCTTCCCTATTCTCTTCGCCTCATCTGTAACAGTGCGCCGCCAGGATTGCTTGGGGCGACCACGCTTGCGCTTTCCCTGGGGATTCCAGTCCATCGCCTGCTTTGGGATGTGACTTGGGTCTCTGCGCAGCGTGTGGCCAATCCAGTTCCATTTGCGGCGCTTGATCTGATGGTCGATCGGGGTTTCGTGGCAGCGTCCCAATAGTTGTTCGTTGGATATTTTCTCGGGCCAGAATATACCGAGAATTCGGCGAAGGGAACGATTCACAAAGACCTGGAGACGGTGCGAGATGGCTTTTGTAACCTTCCACGTTTCGCACCCGTATAGCAGTACGGACTTAACGTTTGACGCGAATATTTTGAGCTTAACTCGCTGGGTCAATTTCCGTGACTGCCACATCGGCCGAAGTTGTGCGAAGGCTGCTCTGGCCTTGGCAATCCGCGAAGCGATGTCCTCTTCGGTACCCCCCCGTTTCCGACACGACGCTACCGAGGTAAGTGAAGCTGTGGACGCGCTCCACATCCTCTGCACCAATCCGCAGTGGAGTGTTGTTCCCGACACCAGCGCGCATCTCCTGGGTCTTCCGCGTGTTAATTTTCAGTCCCGCAGTAATAGCCTCCCTGTTCAGGTCGTCCAGCTTAGACTGCATATCGCGGTGCGTGTGGCTCAGCAGGCATAGGTCGTCTGCGTAATCCAGGTCCTCAAGAACATGGGTCACGCCCCACTCTATCCCACGTCGCCTGTCGAGGTACGCGCGATGCATAATCCCGTCGAGGACAACCAGAAAGAGAAGCGGCGAGAGTAAGCAGCCCTGTCGGACGCCGGCGTGTACTGCGATGTCTTCGGAGATGAGGCCGTCATGTGTCACTCTGCAGGAATAATTTCTGTAGATGGCCTTTAAGAGGTTGAGTATCTTCTCCGGTACACCAATGTCAGCCAGTCGAGACCAAATGCTTTCCCACTTCAGCGTATCGAAGGCTTTTTCGAAATCAACAAAGGTAAGGTAAACCTCCCTTTGCCATTCTGATGCCTGTTCGAGGATGATGCGCAAAGTGTTGATTTGGTCGGTGCACGAGCGGTTGGGACGGAAGCCAGCCTGCTCCTTGCGGATCAGAGGTTCAATAGCTCCCGACAGCCTATCTAGGATGATCCTGCAGAACACCTTCGATGGTATCGAGAGCAGAGTGATACCCCTCCAGTTGTTGCATTGGCTTAGGTCGCCCTTTTTTGGTACCGTTATTAAGAGCCCCTTGCTAGGGTTAATGGGTGATAGCCTAAAAACTTGTTACCAACGTTCCATGTGACATCACAACCCCAATATTAGTGTTTTTTGGGTGAAGGTTTCTGTCCTCCCTGAATGGGACTAAAGGACGTAAATGTACATGTACATAAACATATATGTAATTAGGACTTCATGAACAAACACTGTACAATAATCCCTTTCGGAGTAATCAGAACATAATCTTAGCCTTGTCATGAAAGTGTTTCTATGAATGCACATTATCCATTAATATCGCAGTAAACCTAAATACACGTCAAACCAAAGCAGCATTAGAGAAATCCACAGGAGCATTCGCATTGCATAGAGCAGTGGATTGAAGAATAAGTCGACAGCCAACGTTCCCAAGGTGGATCCGATCCAATACCAAATCGAGAGCAATTTGGATACCTCGTGACATCTGGTGTTTGAAATGTAGACATTATGTGTCGTGAGCTACTTTGGATTACATGACTTAGCTATTATAAAAGTAATAATTTTAAAAAAAGAAGGAAATATATAATACGTACACAAAATAACGTAAAACTTTCAGCATCACTTAAAATAGATTTTATGTATCAAAATTACTTTTTATTTTACATTAATATTTTATTATTACTTTTCTATGGCATTAAAAAAAAACCTTGCAATTACAACCTTATAATAGCTTTATTGCTTAATTGAAACCGCAACTACGTTGTAAAAATAAATCTTTACAGCTTTAAACGTATTTTAAATTGAATTATAAGTAATAATTCCTAAGTAGTAATTCCTTACAAATTTACGATCATAAAGTCACACTCCCACATTCATTCTAATAAAATTAAACCTCCTTACCATCAACTTACTATCCTTCTTTTCTCTACCGAACTTAAAACACAAAAACCATCACAAAATATTCGCAATAAATCTTTCCTAGGAAGCTGACACACAATAATTGACATTTTAATTGCTTGTAGCAGTAACATAGTTTCCGCAAAACATTCAGCAACGTAATTTCACGGCTCAGGGATGGCAATTCCTCACTTTTTTGTCAGCTCAATTATTGTTGCACAGAGGTCGCCCCACGGCGGATGTTTGTTGACTTTCGTATATTTTAAAGCTAAATAAATATTCTTAATTTCAGATAGTATCATTCTATCTAAAGGAAAAGTAAGATACAGTACCGTGTATGCTGGAGAATAGTTCCTTACAAAACCAAATCACTTGGAGACAAGTCGTTTTCAGGATCATGTTTAATGTAGAATACAAATTGTCATTTACAACACCATGTTTGTTGTATTCATTTTCAGGAACACTTTTGTTGGAGAATAGTCATTTTCAGGACCAATATGGTCAGGTTAGGTAAGGTTTTTCTTTACGTAGAATAATAAGATTAGATTATATAAGAACAATTATTTTTGGGACCACGTTTATAAAAGAAAAGTTATCTTCCGAGTCAAGTTTGATGCAGAGTAGTCTTTATCAGAAACTTTTTAAATTAATTCAAATAAGTCATTTTCAGGACCATGTTTGTTGGAGAATAGTGATTTTCAGGATCATTTTTTATAAGAAAAGTCATTTTCAGGACCGTGTTTGTTTCAGAATAGTAATTTTCAGGATCATGTTTCATCGAGAAAAGTCATTTTCAGGACCATGTTTGTTGAAGAATAGTAATTTTCAGGATTATGTTTAATCGAGAAAAGTCATTTTCAGGACCATGTTTGTTTCAGGATAGTGATTTTTAGGATCATGTTTAATGAAAAAAAGTCATTTTCAGGACCATGTTTGTTGCAGAATAGTAATTTTCAGGATCATATTTCATCGAGAAAAGTCATTTTATGACCATGTTTGTTGCAGAATAGTAATTTTCAGGATCATGTTTCATCGAGAAAAGTCATTTTCAGGACCATGTTTGTTTCAGAATAGTGATTTTCAGGATCATGTTTTATGGAGAAAAGTCATTTTCAAGACCATGTTTGTTTCAAAAAAGTCAGTTTCAGGATCATGTTTCATCGAGAAAATTCATTTTCAGGACCATGTTTGTTGCAGAATAGTAATTTTCAGGATCATGTTTAATGGAGAAAAGTCATTTTCAGGACCATGTTTGTTGCAGAATAGTAATTTTCAGGACGATGTATGTTTCAGAATAGTCAGTTTCCGGACCATGTTTGTTTCAGAATAGTAATTTTCATGATCATGTTTAATGGAGGAAAGTCATTTTCAGGACCGTGTTTGTTTCAGTTTAGTTATTTTCAGTATCATGTTTAATGGAGAAAAGTCATTTTCAGGACCATGTTTGTTTCAGTATAGTAATTTTCATGATCATGTTTAATGGAGAAAAGTCATTTTCAGGACCGTGTTTGTTTCAGTTTAGTTATTTTCAGTATCATGTTTAATGGAGAAAAGTCATTTTTAGGACCATGCTTGTTTCAGTATAGTAATTTTCAGTATCATGTTTAATGGAGAAAAGTCATTTTCAGGATCATGTTTGTTTCAGAATAGTAATTTTCAGGATCATGTTTAATGGAGAAAAGTCATTTTCAGGACCATGTTTGATTCAGAATAGTAATTTTCAGTATCATGTTTAATGGAGAAAAGTCATTTTTAGGACCATGCTTGTTTCAGTATAGTAATTTTCAGTATCATGTTTAATGGAGATAAGTCATTTTCAGGACCATGTTTATTTCAGTATAGTAATTTTCAGTATCATGTTTAATGGAGAAAAGTCATTTTTAGGACCATGCTTGTTTCAGTATAGTAATTTTCAGTATCATGTTTAATGGAGAAAAGTCATTTTCAGGACCATGCTTGTTTCAGTATAGTAATTTTCAGTATCATGTTTAATGGAGAAAAGTCATTTTCAGGACCATGTTTATTTCAGTATAGTAATTTTCAGTATCATGTTTAATGGAGAAAAGTCATTTTTAGGACCATGCTTGTTTCAGTATAGTAATTTTCAGTATCATGTTTAATGGAGAAAAGTCATTTTCAGGACCATGTTTATTTCAGTATAGTAATTTTCAGTATCATGTTTAATGGAGAAAAGTCATTTTCAGGACCATGTTTAATGGAGAAAAGTCGTTTTCAGGACCATGTTTGATTCAGAATAGTAATTTTCAGTATCATGTTTAATGGAGAAAAGTCATTTTTAGGACCATGCTTGTTTCAGTATAGTAATTTTCAGTATCATGTTTAATGGAGAAAAGTCATTTTCAGGACCATGCTTGTTTCAGTATAGTAATTTTCAGTATCATGTTTAATGGAGAAAAGTCATTTTCAGGACCATGTTTATTTCAGTATAGTAATTTTCAGTATCATGTTTAATGGAGAAAAGTCATTTTAAGGACCATGTTTGTTGCAGAATAGTAATTTTCAGGACGATGTATGTTTCAGAATAGTCAGTTTCCGGACCATGTTTGTTTCAGAATAGTAATTTTCATGATCATGTTTAATGGAGGAAAGTCATTTTCAGGACCGTGTTTGTTTCAGTTTAGTTATTTTCAGTATCATGTTTAATGGAGAAAAGTCATTTTCAGGACCATGTTTATTTCAGTAGTAATTTTCAGTATCATGTTTAATGGAGAAAAGTCATTTTTAGGACCATGCTTGTTTCAGTATAGTAATTTTCAGTATCATGTTTAATGGAGAAAAGTCATTTTCAGGACCATGCTTGTTTCAGTATAGTAATTTTCAGTATCATGTTTAATGGAGAAAAGTCATTTTCAGGACCATGCTTGTTTTAGTATAGTAATTTTCAGTATCATGTTTAATGGAGAAAAGTCATTTTTAGGACCATGCTTGTTTCAGTATAGTAATTTTCAGTATCATGTTTAATGGAGAAAAGTCATTTTCAGGACCATGCTTGTTTCAGTATAGTAATTTTCAGTATCATGTTTAATGGAGAAAAGTCATTTTCAGGACCATGTTTATTTCAGTATAGTAATTTTCAGTATCATGTTTAATGGAGAAAAGTCATTTTTAGGACCATGCTTGTTTCAGTATAGTAATTTTCAGTATCATGTTTAATGGAGAAAAGTCATTTTCAGGACCATGTTTATTTTAGTATAGTAATTTTCAGTATCATGTTTAATGGAGAAAAGTCATTTTCAGGACCATGTTTAATGGAGAAAAGTCATTTTCAGGACCATGTTTGATTCAGAATAGTAATTTTCAGTATCATGTTTAATGGAGAAAAGTCATTTTTAGGACCATGCTTGTTTCAGTATAGTAATTTTCAGTATCATGTTTAATGGAGAAAAGTCATTTTCAGGACCATGTTTATTTCAGTATAGTAATTTTCAGTATCATGTTTAATGGAGAAAAGTCATTTTTAGGACCATGCTTGTTTCAGTATAGTAATTTTCAGTATCATGTTTAATGGAGAAAAGTCATTTTCAGGACCATGCTTGTTTCAGTATAGTAATTTTCAGTATCATGTTTAATGGAGAAAAGTCATTTTCAGGACCATGCTTGTTTTAGTATAGTAATTTTCAGTATCATGTTTAATGGAGAAAAGTCATTTTTAGGACCATGCTTGTTTCAGTATAGTAATTTTCAGTATCATGTTTAATGGAGAAAAGTCATTTTCAGGACCATGCTTGTTTCAGTATAGTAATTTTCAGTATCATGTTTAATGGATAAAAGTCATTTTCAGGACCATGCTTGTTTTAGTATAGTAATTTTCAGTATCATGTTTAATGGAGAAAAGTCATTTTCAGGACCATGTTTGTTTCAGTATAGTAATTTTCAGTATCATGTTTAATGGAGAAAAGTCATTTTTAGGACCATGCTTGTTTCAGTATAGTAATTTTCAGTATCATGTTTAATGGATAAAAGTCATTTTCAGGACCATGCTTGTTTTAGTATAGTAATTTTCATTATCATGTTTAATGGAGAAAAGTCATTTTCAGGACCATGTTAAATGGAGAAAAGTCATTTTCAGGACCATGTTTGTTGCAGAATAGTAATTTTCAGGACGATGAATGTTTCAGAATAGTCAGTTTCAGGACCATGTTTGTTTCAGAATAGTAATTTTCATGATCATGTTTAATGGAGAAAAGTCATTTTCAGGACCATTTTTGTTGCAGAATAGTAATTTTCAGGACGATGAATGCTTTAGAATAGTCAGTTTCAGGACCATGTTTGTTTCAGAATAGTAATTTTCAGGACCATGTTAAATGGAGAAAAGTCATTTTCAGGACCATGTTTGTTGCAGAATAGTAATTTTCAGGATCATTTTTTATAAGAAAAGTCATTTTCAGGACTGTGTTTGTTTCAGAATAGTCAGTTTCAGAACCATGTTTAATGGAGAAAAGTCATTTTTAGGACCATGTTGTTTGCAAAATAGTAATTTTCAGGACAATTTATGTTTCAGAATAGTCAGTTTCAGGACCATGTTTAATGGAGAAAAGTCATTTTCAGGACCATCTTTGTTGCAGAATAGTAATTTTCAGGACGATGTTTGTTTCAGAATAGTCAGTTTTAGGACCATGTTTGTTTTAGAATAGCAATTTTCAGGACCATGTTTAATGGAGAAAAGTTATTTTCAGGACCATGTTTGTTGCAGAATAGTAATTTGCAGGACGATGTATGTTTCAGAATAGTCAGTTTTAGGACCATGTTTGTTTCAGAATAGTAATTTTCATGATCATGTTTAATAGAGAAAAGTCATTTTCAGGACCATGTTTGTTGCAGAATAGTAATTTTCAGGATGATGTATGTTTCAGAATAGTCAGTTTCAGGACCATGTTTGTTTCAGAATAGTAATTTTCATTATCATGTTTAATGGATAAAAGTCATTTTCAGGACCATGTTTGTTTCAGAATAGTAATTTTCATTATCATGTTTAATGGAGAAAAGTCATTTTCAGGACCATGTTTGTTTCAGAATAGTAATTTTCAGGACGATGAATGTTTCAGAATAGTCAGTTTCAGGACCATGTTTGTTTCAGAATAGTAATTTTCATTATCATGTTTAATGGAGAAAAGTCATTTTCAGGACCATGTTTGTTTCAGAATAGTAATTTTCAGGACCATGTTTAATGGAGAAAAGTCATTTTCAGGGCCATGTTTGTTGCAGAATAGTAATTTCAGATCATATTTGTAGGAGAATAGTCATTTTCAGGATATTTGGTGCCATTTCTGGACTTATTGTAGGAGAATTTCGGGTTTTTATGAATGACGTTTTTAAATATTTTTTTATCATAAGTAATGATGAAATTAAAGATTTTTGTTCTCTTTACCTTTAGTATTGTTCAAATAAAAATCTCACATATGAAATGAATACCCATCCACCACATTCAGAAACCAGAACCCTATTCACTCAAAACTTGTAATTTTTATTACAAGAAAGAACCTAAAGAACTTATATCATTATTTGTTTTAAAGCACTACTAACCCGCACCTGTACTGTACTAGTACGAACTATTCCCCAGGAGTAAAAACTGCCACACTGCAGAAACTTCCCCACTTGAACCTCGAAGACTTAATCAATGTTGTTAGCAACAAAGAACTTTGCACTGTGCTTTACTGTAATCTATAACTCGATTTCTAGTAGGGATTTGTATTAGGAACAAAACTCTTTCTTTCAGAGCGTGAAGAACAGAAGAGTGTTAGAAGGTTAATCAATGTGCAGAAAGTGTTAGAAGGTTAATGAGTGTGAGTGAGGCAAGAGAGATTGTTGAGATCGTTCCAGGTGGCGATAGTAGTTAGGCGTTAGTCTACGGTCATTCTGTAGATAAGATAGATGAGAGAATAACAATTGTTATAATGGTAAATGAGTGAGATACATTCAATGTCTTCTTAAAGAAGTAACGTATGTGTACTTATTTTACGTAAATACCTAGATAGAATAAAATCTAGGCTTAATTTAAAGGATCAGGACTATTTACCTGCTTATTTATTTAAAGGTTCAAGTTGAAGTATCACTTGTATACACCAAGTGGCACCTCCTTTTTAATTTAGTTAATTAGTTTGTTAAGTATTGCATGAGGTCTGCATTATTATATACATTACTGATATTTATTAACAAATGTATAAAGAACATATTAAGGTTAAGGTTAAAGAACTTTATTTCTCAAAAAAGAACATTACATTCACTTCATTTGAGAATATCATATGTACATATACAAAAAATATGTAATCGCGCGTGAACAGAAACATAAAATTACATTAGATAACATTAAAAAATATTGACTTCAAAAGTACAATTACTTACAAAAGTTGTTACCTATCTATTTTAATTGTTTATTTATTTGTAGTTATTTATTTAGACGACATTATATACTTTTTTAAAGATGTTCTAAATGCATTATACGATGACTCCTTTATGTCGACAGGTAAGCTATTGTAAAGTTGTACCCCTTCAAATGTAATAGTCTTTTTACCATAGTTCGTGCGTGATATGGGTAAATTCAAGTTATTAGCTTGTCTTGTTTTCATTGTATATGTGAGTACTTCGTTGTTTTTAGTTATATTCGTAAGTTGAAACGATATAATTACTAATTTTACATACATTAATAATTATTCTATTACTCGCAATTACAATGACATCTATAGTTACAAAATAAAGTTAACCCTCACCAAAAGCACGGTCAAGTTGCGAGGATCTAAGTGAGCCCTAACTATCTCGGATCAAGCCCTCGAAGCAATAAGTAAAGGGCCCTTTACACAGCCGAAGTTCAGAACTTTTGGAGTTGCTCCTAATGTTTTTGTTTGAGATTGATCGGTGTTTCACCTGCCCGGTGTAATTTAGTTAAGTGCGTCTGCTAAGGGTGGAGTAAAGTCATATTTAACATGAAAACTAGGATGTATTGGCTTTTGGGATAGGTGACTGTAGTCAGGGAGAAATAGGGTTGCAATAGTGTTGAGGAGTAGTGAAGTTTTAAGCAATTGTATTAATGTTTTTCATCAGGATCTAATTTAATGAAGGGTTACTAGTAAAAAGATTAGAATTAAGACATAATTGTAATGTTTCAAAACTTTTACTCTAAAATTATTTATACTAAAACTATATGTCTGTGTACTTTCATACATACATACATACACATCACACCATTTGCTGTAGATAGATACGCAGAAATCACGGAACCCAAATTTGATCCGATCCTGACAGACCATTTTCGCTTCATTGACACTCATACATCTTCTCATACACATGCGGCGAATATAGGTACTCCTAACATCACCCTTTTTCAACATAACGTCTATCTGAATGTCATATGTCTTATTGGGCCAGCCCCTACGTACTTCATAATATAAAATATTCATGCCTGTACTAACAGGATAGACAAAAAGTATTCATCGCATGATCGCATATTTGAAATCACTCTTGCCTCACTCCTAAAGTAAGGTTATAATTAATTATGGAAAACATTATTTTATATTATGAAGTATAACAAGTATTATGTAGAACACTCACACCAGAGTACCTTAAACATTCAATAAAGAAACTAAAATCACAAAATCAAAGCCAGCATTGTAGTTCGAAACCAAACTTCGTAACTATTGGCTGCCGACTGCTTCGCCCCCGTGTGAAAAATGTACGAAACTTACCCACTTCCAACCACTTGCTGTTGCAAGTTTCAGTTGTGCTTGACAACCGGTTCTAATACACAGACTCTGCTGCAGAGAATAAAGTATTGGTTTACGTTTTAAATATTCTATGTTGTAAGTTTTTAACATACCTTATACACATCACACCATTATCAATCCTGATCCTGACAAACCATTTTCGCTTTATTGACACTCATACATTTAAGTTTGTGACCTGTCCTTATGAACTATAGACAATGAAAGACAGTAGAAGTATGATTAGAACTTCTCAAAATGTTGTACTATATGCTTTAGTGTAAAATTTCATATACAAGAAGAATTAGTTAGTCAAAGTCAAAAGTCAAAGTCAAATGTTTTTATTCAATATAAGTACAAGTACAGTACATTCATTGAAAGTTTTCAATGAATGTACTGTACTTGTACTTATATTGAATAAAAGTTAATCAAAATTAATAAATAAAAATTAATCTAATTAGTAAATCATACAAAAGCATACTTTAAATCTGTTTCAAGGTAGAAAGAACCTCTAAACCAGTATCTTTTGTCAATTTTATATCATATTGAGCTTTTAAAAAGGGAATATTTTTTCACGTACTAATTTATACATGTCTAGCTTAAATTACTGTAGTACACTTTGCAGCAAAGCAGCCAATTAGTATTCTCTACCATATCTTACAGTCACAAAACGATATTAACTAGTTAATTCCTAAAACTCTTTATCTAAAAATCTCTATCAAATCAATCTTACAGACAAAAACGACCTCCGTGGCGCGATCGGTTAGACACCTGAACGCTAATTCGTGAGATCCCGGGTTCGATTCTCGGTGGAGGCAGAGTTAAGAACTACGCTTTTCTACTGCTTTCCAGTCTGGTCGTTGCTTATATATGCTATATACGTATTTATCTATGTATAATATGTATATATTTCTTAAATATACGTTGACTAGTACCCTTAACACAAGTCTTAAATGAACTTAACAAGGGGCTAGTTCAATTGGTGTAATATTGTCCAAATATTATTATTATTATAAAAAAACAATTATATACAATTCGTACCATTCCACATTAAGCAATAGTCTCAAATTGACTCCATTTAATTTAGTGCCTTGTAAATTATAATGGCTAATACCCTTAACACAAGTCTTGAATGAACTTACCAAGTGGCTAGTTCAATTGGAGTAATAATGTCCAAATATTATTATAAAAAAACAAAATTATATACAATTCGTACCATTCCACATTAAGCAATAGTCTCAAAGTGACTCCATTTAATTTAGTGCCTTGTAAATTATAATGGCTAATACGCGGAGGCTGCGAACAAAGGTAAAGGGTGGATGTTGGTTTAATTGTGAAATTGTAATTACTCTCTAGATGGTTCCCTGGAATGCTTAGTAGACCACTTTGGATAATTGCCTAAGCTACGCTGTACAGTGCGTAAAAATACCAGTAAACAGGGTTCCAGTCTAGACTAGTATTTCAACCTAGGTATTAGAATGTAAACGGTTTTTCTATGTTAACTAGTAAACTGATAAAACAATAATAATAGCTTTAAGAAACTAAAACTTTTTGAAATAGCTGTTTTTGAATTTTCTCTCTCTGTTAATTATGAGGTTTTTCCTGACATTTTAGTTCGTATCGATTGCTATGCCACCAACCAACCTCATTTCTGCTTACCCTCCATATACATTTAAATGTTGTTTCTTTTAAATTATTTTCAATGTTTTCACAAGTTTGAGTTTTAGGGCGGTAATGATTTCATCAATTGCCCACAATCACATGGACATACCACGCCGCCCGAGGTCAGTGCTCTGGGCCACAGCGTTAGAATGCTGACGCCAACTACAGAAAGGTGCCGTCGGACTTTGGTGCCACCAATTATGCTGACGAGAATCCGGCTCGAAGGACCATGGGCATAAGTCATTTCTCTTTATTCGTAACGTGACAAAACAGTCCAATACCACCGTTCACCTTGATTAAATATGTAAAAATAATAAAATTAGATTGCATATTGTTCACATTATATAGAACTAGACATGCAAAAACAACTTCTAACCCGCGTCCTGGCGAAAATCATAAAACATGCTTTTAACTTCGGTTACTCCACGTA
This sequence comes from Leucoptera coffeella, assembly GCA_030578115.1. Taxonomy (NCBI): domain Eukaryota; kingdom Metazoa; phylum Arthropoda; class Insecta; order Lepidoptera; family Lyonetiidae; genus Leucoptera; species Leucoptera coffeella. The sequence goes on from JAMBLF010000927.1 coordinate 56,146, forward strand.
CATTGCTGGAACTTTTTATGACATTTTGCGCTCTTAAACTTTTATGAAGTGCCAGCAAATAAAAGCACTACTTTTTCAGCAAAGAGACACAATCACGTAATACATTGACACCGCAGAGGTGGTACTAAAGTCAACGTTGCACAAAGTCTAAGAGACTAGATAGACTTTTAAAGTTGGAAATTAGAGATAAGGTTGGTCAAACTGCTAAGGTTTTTTTCAAACGAAACATTAGCGTTAAGCTTTGGCCTAAAGCTAATAATACAAATATAATGAAATGAAATATTTGACTCACGTTTTGACGTACATACGAGTATAATAATTATGACGTCTATCTAAATGTCAAATATCTTATTGAGCCGGCCCCTATGAGACCGCCCTTGCAATTCACCCACATATATATAAATTTCTTTTGTTAATCTACTATTGAATATCATATTAATAAAGAGTAACGTTAGAAGTACTTATAACCGCCGAGTGTGTATGAGTGTCAATGAAGCGAATGTGGTTTGTCAGGAGAACAGTGGATGAGGATCCCTGATCTTTCTACCACTCTACAGGGAATCAGACGTGGGAATCAAGCGCAATGTCTATGTATGTATAATACCATACCACATTTTTAATCACCAACGTGAAGAACACAAATCTCCGTGTTTATTTATGTGTGTATATGTTATATTTTATTCGATGTTCTGCCGAGAGAGCGTCCCCAGCAAGTTCCCTGAACTATGCACAACTTGTTATGAATTGCCTCCGGGATGTTAACTTTTGTTTCCATAAACTGATATAATAACTTTTGTTAGTGCCTGTATTGTTGGCGTGCACCCTTTATCATATGAAGTGTAAATTTAATATGTATAATAATAATAAAAAAATAAGAAATCATCTTTATTTTGTTCAATGGAGTGTCTTTTACGATGGATAATATAACTTTATGTGTTAATAGCTAAACAATAAATAAGATTATAGTTTACAGAAGCTTAACCTGTATTTAGTCAATTTACTAAAAATAGGTTAAATCATAGAGTGTATGCATAGCTTTCTCACAATTGCAGAAGACATGTCAAGCTTGTTGATAACACTGTAACCATTCCTTTTATTTTATAAAAAAATGCTAACAATGACTCGTTTTCATTCTCTCGAAGATTTTTTAAGCTATTGATATACTATACATATTAACAGCTTAAGCGTCGTCTATGGTGAGTCAACAAAGTCAGCAGCTCAGTGAAAGTTGAAAATACAAATAATTATATACGGCTGAATATTTAGTTAATTGTGATGCCAAACTGGCTAAATATGTTTGCTTTGGGATTATATTTGGATCATCAACTGGAACGAACCGAAGAACAAGGAAGAGGAGAAGAATTGGACGTCGACTTCGTTTTTATTCGGTTGTAGCGGCTGGCGGCGTTGGTGTAACCACGGCGGCTGAATAACACGTGCAAACGCCGAGGCATCAGTGTTTGTACTTGAGACGACATAACCTTAGTGGTGAATGGCTTATTAAAGAAACAAAAAAAAAGATTAAGAATTCTAGAGATCCCGCCACATAAGGTGGCAGTAGCCAAAATTGGAACTAAATTTGACGTTACCGCCACTGCGTGTTATTTTGTATGAAAGGTAAATTTAGTATTACCAGCGTTGTGTTTTTTGCCCACTCTTTGTAATTTTTATGTTTGTTAAGGGTGATTATAATAAATTGATTTCCGGAGTTTCTTGTTAGTTCTTCTCCAAGCTAGGGTCTCCGCTGATCTAACCTCGGTAAAAAATATGTAAAGACAATGCTCAGTGCCATGTTTGAAATAATAGTTTTAAGAGATTCGCGATTTATACTCATGATATAAGATATAAGGGTGTGTATAAGATTGATTGCAGCTGTGGGAAATCCTACGTCGAACACACTAAACGGTCTATTGCGGACAGAGTGAAGAAACACTTAATATATGTAATATATAATAAGAAGGATAAGTCCCGTTAATTATTAATCATGTTTGAAATAGTTTAATAAACATATTTTGACTTTGATATATTAATTTGTTTTATTTGAGTTTATAGCTCTGCAACCAAAGACCGTTACAAATGAAACCTATAATGTATCGAGCCGTATGGCACAGTGAGTGCTAGTTTTGGCGTGTTTACTGGTAACACTGAATTACGCGACTGTGGCGACGCCTCCAACTGCCACCCTATGTGGCGGGATCTCTAATGTTCAATTGATAGTGACCGAGTGAATGAATGACTTTCTGTGACGGATCATATTACACTATCATCGTTTGACGTTACATCATCAGTTGACGGTAACTGTCAGTTAGAAGTAAATATTGAGATTAATTTGGTGTGGTTGAGGTAGAGATCGCGCCACATAAGTTGGCAGACGGCAAACTTGGAACTAAATTTGACGTTTCCGCCATTGCGTGTCATTTTGTATGACAGGAAAATTCAGTAATACCAGCGTTGTGTTTTTGCTCACTTTCTTTGTAATTTTTATGTTTGTTAAGGGTAATTATAATAAATTGATTTCCGGAGTTTCTTGTTAGTTCTTCTCTAAGCTAGGGTCTCCGCTGAACTAACCTCGGTAAAAAAGATGTAAAGACAATGCTCAGTGCCATGTTTGAAATAGTTTTTTTACATACATACATACACATCACGCCTGATTCCCTGTAGAGGGGTAGGCAGAGATCACGGATCCCCATTTTTCCCAATCCTGACAGACCACTTTCGCTTCATTGACATTCATACATCCTCTCATACACTCTCGGCGGTTATAGGTACTCCTAACGTCACCTTTTTTCAATATAGCGTCTATCTGACTGTTATATGTCTTATTAGGCCGGCCCCTACGTAACTGTCCTTCCACTTCACTCATATATATTCCTTTTGTCAACATATAGTTTTTTTAATTTATACTTAGATCATAAGATAACTTATTTTGAATAAAAATATTTTGATTTTTGACTTTGATATATTAATTTGTTTTAATTTGAGTTTATAGCTCTGCAACCAAAGATCGTTACAAATGAAACCTAAATATAATGTATCGAGCCGAATGGCTCAGTGAGTGCTAGTTTTGGCGTGTTTACTGGCAACACTGAATTACGCGACTGTGGCGACGCCTCCAACTGCCACCTTATGTGGCGCGTACTATAAATGTGAATACAGAAGATTGCAATTCAATGCAAATGCAATTTCCTAAAAGGCAAATGAAAACAACTACTAAAGGAATGTTCCACGCAAAGCTGGTTTTATTTCGTAACCCACGTATTACATTTTAGCCTCACTGAGAATTTACCTAACTCTTTTATATTGCTTTCCGTAAAATGTATACTGGAAGTTTCCTTGCAGATTTTATCAACCGTTAAACATTTAAATAAGTAATGTAAAATGTGTGATAATATCATATTTTCTATTTTCCATTCTTGCTCTTATTGTTCTTCCATAGTAGTAATTTCCTTCAGTTTATTTCAGTATTTTCCATCACCTTCAAACCTTAATAATTATTTTGATGCTACTATAAAATTACGTAAATGAAAAGTCGGCTTCACGAATTTGCCAGATTTTTCGATTCTCAAGGCATAGACAGAGACAGACTCAACACAAAACGCCATTAGAAATGCCAAAGTAATTAGAGTTATCAAAATACTTCATAATATAGAGATCCCGCCACATAAGGTGGCAGTTGGAGGCGTCGCCACAGTCGCGTAATTCAGTGTTACCAGTAAACACGCCAAAACTAGCACTCACTGTGCCATACGGCGTACATACGGCATTTAGTGTGTTCGACGTAGGATTTCCCACAGCTGCAATCAATCTTATACACACCCTTATATCTTATATCATGAGTATAAATCGCGAATCTCTTAAAACTATTATTTCAAACATGGCACTGAGCATTGTCTTTACATATTTTTTACCGAGGTTAGATCAGCGGAGACCCTAGCTTGGAGAAGAACTAACAAGAAACTCCGGAAATCAATTTATTATAATCACCCTTAACAAACATAAAAATTACAAAGAGTGGGCAAAAAACACAACGCTGGTAATACTAAATTTACCTTTCATACAAAATAACACGCAATGGCGGTAACGTCAAATTTAGTTCCAAGTTTGGCTACTGCCACCTTATGTGGCGGGATCTCTAATTGTTCCGAATATGCGGTTGACATAAAAACATTTTTTTTTTATAATTTCCTAAAGCTAATGTTTTCAAAGTCTACCAAGATCTAATTTAACTATTTATATAACTCTTTTACCTCAACAAGTAACTAGAATATCAAATAACCGTTCAAGTATACAGCCAAAAGGTTTTCACACCTAATAACAACAAAAATGGCACAGTAAAACCCTAGTAGCTAATTGGCCAGCCATTCACTGCCCCATAGCCGTTTGCAAGAACAATAAAACTCAACTAAACGAAATAGAAATCCTTAGCACCTAAAACGCATGATTTAAAGACCATAATAAAGAGTGAACGAAATCATAAAATGCTCTAGTTATGCCCTATACCTAGGTTAAGAATACTAAGAGTTTTTACGACAATTTTACCCAGGAAATAAAAGTACTAGTGACTGTACTTTCTACGGCGAATGTACGTATTTTACCCTCGGCTTTAAAGGTACTGTTAAGCATTACTACTTCGGTATGTTACGTTGTTTTTATACTATGTAGGATAGGTAGAGTAAAAGCATACATGAACTAGGGTGAGAATCGGATCTAGCGTTATATGTATGTAGGTACATACATATATCCACGCCTGTACTTCCCCAATGCAACGGGATAGGCAGAGACTCGATCGGCACCTGGAACTATCCTGACAAACGTGATCTAGCGTCCTCTGATACATACGTTACATATACATACCGTATAACTATTACGTAGGGGCCGGCCCAATAAGACATTTGACAGTCAAATAGACCCTACATTGAAAAAGGGTAACGTTAGGAGTACCTATGTGCAAAGTGTGTATGAGAAGATGTATGAGTGTCAATGAAGCGAAAGTGGTCTATCAGGATCGGGACAAATGAAGATCCGTGATCTCTGCCTACTCCTGTACAGAGGATCAGGCGTGATGTGTATGTATGTATGTATATACATAACGACTTTCGCTTCATTACCACATCTCCTTACGATACACTAACGGGCACACATAGATTAACGGGCTTTCCTATAAGGGTTTAGTGGTCAAGTTTAGGATATCTGGTCTTTCTATGGGCTTAACTAGCTACCTTTTTTTCGGTAGGTCGTGGCAATATTACATCTTAACTATTACAACATCGTCACTACTTCAATAGAGTACAAAAGGTATTCTAAAATATATTTCAGTTCTAATGATCTATCTATTTCAAAAAGGATGAAAGAACGTGACAATGTTTTTATGTACATTTACTTCCTGGTAAAAGGTTTAGCAATAAAACTGTAACTAACCCATATAGACCTAGCGTACCATATGTGGTACAGCAACTTTGTAAAATTATTTTGTTGTACCCACAAAACAATGAATGCATTATTCAGTTGTGAGAACGGCACCGAAGTATTAGTTAAACATTAGTTGTGTTACAAAGGCGTTCTGTGCAAGTGATTTTAAGCAATCATTAATATTTCGTGGAAGAAATTAAAAAAATATTGGACCATGTCTTCGAATAGGTAAGTCTCAAATTATTTGTTATGTAATGTATTATTTGTTGGTGTTTCTATGAAGTATAAGATTCAAATTGATGTTGTAATTGAAGGAATTTATACCTACATTATTTTTGCAAGAAATACTAAGCCTTCAAATAGGTGTACCGAATATGGTACGGTAGGTCTAAGCACAAGCAACATATGACTAAACACTACTGTTGTTACTATTGTCTAAATCTTGTGTTTTGTTGTTTTAGATCATTGACTCTTCATGAGATTGCAACAATTCTTGAGGAAGATGATGATAATAGCAGCCAGGGACAAGATTTTGATATATTTATACTACCTCCTGACACTGTCAACGATGGTCAGACTGACGAAGACTCGGGTGATGAAGACACAGTCAACATAAATAACTTGCCTCCGAGTTTGCTTCGAGCCCCAGCGGAGCTTGCAGTATCTGCTTCTTCAGACGAGCCAGAAAATGAAGACCAAGACCGTGACGAGTCTAACCAACCCTTACAAAAACGTGCTATGAAGTATAACTGGAGAAAACAAGACTTACAACCTAAAGAAACCACATGGCAACCAGTTCATCATGTTCCCCTTGAAAGAACGCCATTGGAATGGTTTTCTTTGTTGTTTTCTGAAGATATTTTTGAGTTGCTAACGATGGAAACTAATAGATATTTGACCCGAAAACTTCTTCCTGGTGATGTCAAGATGGTAGAAATGAAATGTTTGGTTGGAATTTTGTTAGTCAGCGGCTACAGTCAAGTAAACAGACGAAGAATGTACTGGGAAAATGCACTGGATTCAAGAAATGAGTTGATTGTTTCCGCCTTGTCTAGAGATAGATTTGCACTCATTTACTCCAACATTCATGTCGCTGATAATCTGAACTTAGACGAATCCGATAAATTTGCAAAAGTGCGCCCATTGCTAAATCTCTTGGTATTCAAGTTCCTTCAGCATTGTCCACATAAGGAGAATCACAGCATTGATGAGGCTATGGTACCGTACTTTGGTCGTCATGGCTGCAAGCAGTTCATAAAAGGCAAACCTATAAGGTATGGATACAAATTATGGGTTGGTGCAACTTCAAGTGGTTACATTGTATGGTTTGAACCCTACCAAGGTGCATCTACGTTTACAAATGCCCGTTATTCTCAGCTTGGTCTCGGTGCAAGTGTAGTTTTGACTTATGCTGACCAATTAGAGCAATTGGGTTTCGGAACAAACTACCATCTATTTATTGACAATTTTTTCACTGGCTTACCTTTGGTGCATGAACTTAGTGCAAGAGGATTTCGAGTAACTGGCACTATTAGAGAAAACAGGTCAGGCAAGTGCCCACTATTGGAAAACAAAGAAGCAAAGAAAAAGGATAGAGGGTTTTACGATTATCGAGTGTCAGATGATGTCATTATTTGCAAGTGGCACGATAATAGCATGGTATCTGTGTGCTCCAAGGCAGCCGGCGTTAACCCTGTCCATAGAACTGAGCGCTATTCTCAGCAACAAAAAAAAAGATTACTGTATCCCAACCCCATCTTATCCAGCAATACAACAAGAACATGACCGTGTTGACTTATCTGACCAGAACATATCATCATTGCGAACCAGTATACGAGGAAAAAAATGGTACATGCCACTGATTCTCCATTGCATTGATATGTCAGTACAAAACGCTTGGTTGCTGCATAGACATAATGGTGGAACTATGGACTTACTAAGCTTTCGACGTCGTATTGCTAATACCATCATTGACAGTAATAAACAACGTGAAAAGCCAGGACCCAGTCGACATTCTTCAATAACACATAATGAATCACGATATGATGGAAAAGACCACTATGTGACCAAGCAGGAGAAAAGAACCAGGTGTGGACAATGCCATAAACAATGCCCGACGAGATGTGTCAAGTGCAATGTCGGTGTTCATGTGGAATGTTTCATCAAATTTCATACGAAAAAATGAATAAAAGTTCCTATGAGAAATCTTTGGTTTTGCTTCCGTATAGTCCTACCGTACCCTATATGGTACGCCCCCCCTGAGCCCCCCTATTTAAGGAATATTTTTTTTATTATTTTTTTCATTACTCTTGAATTCTAATTATTACGTTTTCATAAAGTAAACTCATTTCTGTCTCAAAAATAGTTACCGGTCTAAATGGGCTAATGAATTCAGTTACACTGGACCACTACAAAAGTAAGAGAGTCGTAAACTCAAAACACTAGGTGCACTATAAAGTTTCATTGGCGTGAGAATAGTACCTAAGCTGCAATCATAAAACACCTTCACATTTCAACCTGGAATAGTTCGGATTATAGTACATACAAAGATACACATAGATATACACAAGTAAAATTAAATAAATGTCCAGTAGGACATATGACAGTCAGATAGACGCCATATTGAAAAAAGGTGACGTTAGAATTACTTATAACCGCTGAGTGTGTATGAGAAGTAGCATTAATGAATGAAATGAAGGGAGAGTGGTTTGTCAGAATCGGGACAGATGGGGATCCGAGATCTCTGTCTACTCCTATATAGGGCATCAGGCGTGATATGTATATATATATCACTAAATAGTATAAAACAAACTCGCTTACTCTGTCCCTATGTCCCTTTGCATCCTTAAATCTTTGAAACTTCGCAACGGATTTTGATGCGGTTTTTTTTAATAGGGTGATTCAAAAGGAAGGTTTATATGCATAATAACATCCATTAAATAGTGGAGTAGGCTATAAATTTTATACCCGTGCGAAGCCGGAGCGGGTCGTTAGTATTACTATATGCGTGTGATGTATCTCATTAGATATTTGATGTAGGGAATTAACGGATAGCTGTTGCTGTTGTTTGAAGACACACGCGATGAAATAATTTAAGTACAATACAAACACGGCTTAATCATGTTAGTTACATATTTACTTGAGTAATTAGCATAATTAATTCACTACCTCAGGTGTTCAATAAACATTACCTGGCCAATTATTATAAATAACAACCATTATTCCTATTTGACTTAATTGTTTAATGTAATGTAGCGGCTGTAGCCCAGTGGGTAAGACCTCGAACTTCGTATGAGAAAGGTCCTAGGTTCGAATCCCGACTCTGGCATGTACCAATGAATGAAATTTAAATATGTGTATTTCATTTACGTACATAATTTACAGTCGCTAACGGTGAGGGAAAACATCGTGAGGAAACCTGCCTTTCACGCAGGATAGGTAATAGTCAGTGCCTATATACGGCGATACGGTTCACTACCTATCACGTTGGGTGCTGTCTATCTAGTGACACACGGGCTTCGAATGACCCATACCTAACATGCCTTCGAAATTTCGGAGATGGGCATTTAAGCCTCTGACTACCCCGCCATAATAAAAAAGGGAGTGTGTATACACAAGTCGTGAAGCGTATGTTATGTTATGTTTAATGTTATCAAGTAATTCAAACAAAAGACTAACGAGGTGTTGCAAGCCCTATGCCCAATTGATTTCATTTATCCCTAGTCCCTTAGTCGCCTCCTGCGTCATTCTAGGAAGAATGTCAATTAGTTACCTTTATTTTACGTCCTACTTGTGCAAGAAACTACATTTCTTTAGTTTATTAAATAAAATCAAACATAATTGTTTTATAATAATATTAATTGGACATTACTACACCAATTAAACTAGCCCCTTGCTAAGTACACTTAAGACTTGTGTTAAGGGTACTACGCAACGTATTATTAAGAAATATGTATATACATAATATATATAGTGTATATAGAATATATAATCAACGACCAGACTGAAAAGCAGAAGAAAAACGTAGTTCTTAACTCTGACGTCACCGGGAATCGAACCCGGGGACCTCACGATTAGCGTTCAGGCGGCTAACCGATCGCACCAAAATTAATTCAGGCTCTCGCAAGCGTAGAGTAAATCGTTAACCATCTAAGAAACTGGAGGCTGTATTCGATGATTACGTCACAGCGTGGTTAGGAATGGAAATTTCCACACTCAATTGTCTCCATCTTAGGGTGGTGCGTAAAATAATACCTACATACTTCAAATACAAGTTACAGTATACAAAGGTACACGTTTCCTCGGTGGTAATTTATTCATTCATCTTGCACCAACAGAAACAAATGGGAAGATAATGAATTATTAGATGTTACTCTATAAAATGGAACGGTAAGCACCTTAATGTATGCGAAAAAGACTGAAACCCAAGCTTTTAAATTTTACTAAGTTTCAAATGCATTGTATTCAGAAATACTCAGAAATACCAATAATTCTTACATAAATACAAATATTTAATGTCTCATTAGTGTCGTTTTATACTCTAACTGGAGGATTAATAACGAAAAACAACATACATACACATCACGCCTGATTCCCTGTAAAGGGGTAGGCAGAGATCACGGATCCCCATTTGTCCCGATCCTGACGGACCACTTTCGCTTCATTGACACTCATACATCTTCTCATACACACTCGGCGGTTATAGGTACTTCTAACGTCACCCCTTTTCAATATAACGTCTATCTGACTGTCATATGTATTATGATCTTTTCAATGTACTGGTTTAGTAACTAATTATTATCGGTTTTAACTTATAGGCCTTCTGATCTCTTAGTTTAAAAATTAAAGTCACAAAACTATATCTATATAAATATCACTTCCTTGTCTCATGCTAAAAGAAAATCGCTTTCTGATCTCCAACTTCCAAAAAATATAGGCATAATCTTCTAAATATACAAAATCCACCACGAATCCCTCATAACAAAGCATCGTATTTATCTGGGAACGTTAATAAATAACTGTTAGCAGGGAAGGCGACGCAACTTGGCGGTTCTGCCGACTACAATGGCCCAACAAAAGTTGTTATCTGCGCGGAGGCGATTCATAACTTGTTGTGAATAGTTCACGTGGAACTTAGCTTGGCTAACCGTTGCTCCGACACGCCTAAAAGCCTTAAGCCTTGCCTAAATACATCAAGAGTTCGAGTAGGAACATGTAAGTGCTACACGAGTGTATAGGGAACAGAGTTAGAGTTGAATACTTTAGATAATTACTGTTATGGAATAATCCAAGAATCGTTTTGAGAGATCACTTTTTGTCTATGGTTGTAGTATGTGTATAGTTTATTTATTTATTATTCAACTAAAACCTAAAATTGCTATTACAGCATTCTTTCTAATGCGATGGTAAGTCTATTTTTATATTATAACAGATTAATACTTTATGTACATAATCATTCAAATTTTCACGTTAATAATTATAATTCACGAGATTATATAATACTATGTTTGTTATACTACATATAATATAGATATGCGGTAGGTAAAAAGAAAGAAAGAAAGCATTCTTTTTGATGTTTCCTTCATTGAAACCTAAAGAAACTTAGTAACATCCAGTATATGATTATTTAATTTGGATCAGAGATCACTAATTGCATAGAAGTTTAATTATTATCTTTACAATATATCACAATAGACTGTGAAACAATCATTCGTATTATATACCTGTATATTATTATATCATGAAGTCTCAGACAAATGATGTACTAGCAAACACAAAATATTACGTCGAATGAATTTCTTACGGGCTTTGTATTACAGAATATAACAGGTGTTCACTTGAAGGCGTGATTACATTTCTTTCATGTATGAACAGAATAGCAGGTTTATGAATAAGTTTACTAGCACGCACAGGTTTTTTATTGATATAAGGCTGGTTTCTGAGAGGAAATTAATATACTATTTCGGACATTATTACACCAATTGAACTAGCCCTTAGGAAAGTTCATGCAAGACTAGTCAACGTATGTATATTAAACAAATATGTACTTGTTAGATATTGATAAATACAATTGTAGTTTAATATAATGCATAATCAGACTGGAAAGCAGCAGAAAAGCGTAGTTCTTAACGCCTCTACTGGAATCGAACCTGGGACCCCACGATTTACGTTTAGGTGATTAACCGATCGCGTCACGGAGGTCTTCAATTATATTAGGTCATATGTAATAACATCTAAACCTTTAGAAAGTGGTAGTAAAGCTGAAATGTTACGGTCACGGAAACACCGCGAGTAACTGAGGATCGGTTTATAATGTATAAACAAAGAAAGAAAATATTTTTTTCACTACAAAAATAAATAATGAAAACCATTGATGCAGTGTAAAGGTGATCAAGTATCAACTTACGTAAACTGAAATCCAATACTACATGTATCCGAAACTGTCACTCAGTAGCAAAACATCCATATTAAGGCAGCAAAGGAACATTCATCATCCACTTCATTCATATTGAACAACAGGAGCTTTACGAACGGCGCATTGAAATAGATTAACTGCCACTTCTCGGGCTGCAAAACTCATATTTCTTTTCATTGAATTCCCCCCGGCTATTACTCTAACAAGGAGCGCCTTTTCAAGTACCTAGGAGCAAATACAGACGACAGAGAATTAAGATTAATTTTATATGCGAAGACTATGGTGCTTATGCTATGCTGTCCTGAGATTTGAAAGATCTAGAAATAAAGATGGGCTTTCTTGTGAAATTGTTGATCGATCGTCATTATGGTTTTAGATTATAAACTTTATTGTAGTTTCGTGTTAGCCTGAGACTCAAATAGAATGCTAACTACTGCTTTTGATCCCGGAATGTCGTAGAAGGTGACAAAGGAATGTATTGTGTGATAGGCTAGCAACTTTTTACCAATTTTGTTTATCATTGCATCACGACCCCCATAGTTTTGCTAAAAGTGAGAAAATATGATATCGAAGGTTCTGTCTACCCCAAAATGACGGAAGGTTGTGAATATAATATGAATATGTTCACCACGGTAGCAAGTGAAAGTTTACTTAATATTATACTAAATTTATACTAACAATACATTTAAGATACCAAACCGAAAATCTAAATAAACAATTCTCTCCACTTCAATACACTCGTAGAAATTATTAATTTACAAGATGCTCTTTGATTTGATAGTTCATTATTCTCTATTGCAATTGTGGTAATTGCTTGCAGGCTGCGAGATATCTAGTTAAGTTCCAGCACGACTATCTACAGGTGAATTAGGTACATGGAGTGTATGTAAATTCATTTTAGTAACAGCTCATCGTGACAAATATCGAATACTACGGTGAGGGAAAAAACATCGTGAGGAAACCTACCTGTGCCCAGAACAGGTAATAGTTAGTGCTTTTAAATGGCGACATGGCTGACCACCTGTCACGTTGAGTACTAACTGTCTGGTTAACACGTGGGTTCGAGATGGCCATAGAATTACTACCTTCGCAATTGCGGAGATGGACACCTAAACCTCTGACTACCCCGCAAGGGTCAATGGTCGTGAACGCGTACAATCGTGACAAAATTCTATTAAGAAATTTTAAGTACTTATTTGTGTCTATTCATTTGAGTATTCGGTACTTATAGCCTTATCCTGTATCTACGTATAATTAGGTGTATCTAATAGTTCTGCACATTGGTTTGATTAAGATTCTTACAAATAGCATATTTATATAGCTAAACATATTACATTTCCTTTAACATCCTTCTCTCATATCAAACTATAAACTCAAAATCAACCTAGTATCAGAAACCTATGTAGATTTCAAAAATATAGAATATGCGTGAACAATAACAGAACCTACGTAGTGACTTCTAGTCATTTCTTTAACGAAGAAAACTAATTGAATTCTTTTAGAGATTCTAGAAAGCTGAAAGAATGTGCTAAGCTAAGCTTCATAAGAAATAATAACTAGAAAATAATTGCGAAAAGCTTTGAAGAAATCTGTAAAGACTGACTTACTATAGCATACGGTTCACGACCATTCATCCTTTCTAGGTAGGCAGAGATATGAGTGAAAAATGCATTTACGAAGATTTTCGAACATTGAATGCCCAATTTTTGCCAAAAGCCATCATGAAAAGGAATCCGAGAAGAATTTCGAAGGTTTTCCCACAATTTTATCCCTCACCATGGAAGTGATGTGTTTTGCAATGCATTATATTTTGCTAGATGTTAAAGACATATTAAATTTTAGTAAATTTACATATTTTATTTAGTATGTTTTGTTATAATTTGTCTTGGACGGCAAAAGAATGCTAAGTTAACTAGCATTAGCAGTAGTAGCTCTTCCCGGCATGTCGTACAAGGTAACTAAGAGATACATGTAATCTATGGAGTGATGGGCTAGCAAACAAAGTTCCATATTGTGACATAACACCCCAATGCTAAAAAGTGACCAAGGAGATATTTTAGAGTCTCAGAGGTTCTGTGCAAAGTAAGGTAAGTATTAAAAATCGTGCATGTACCTATGTTATTATAAGTTAAAGTTATAAAAAAACATATAGATATCATAACCTAAAAAAATCAATTCGACCACTTAACTTCTAACTAATTAATGGTAAAAATGTAGTTACAAGCCTGTAGTTCATTTTGCAGTTTCTAAAGCAATTAGCTATTTAGTTTGTGAAACAAGTTTTCATTTTTCATTGTCAGTTTCCTTGTTCAGTCTTGTTAGTCGTTTACTTTCTCTGAAACAAAGGATTCAAATAACAAACGTTTCACTACTGTAGTGTATATTATAAGTGTGTTAATGAATCTCGCTTTACTTTTGTATACTGATTCTGTTTAATCTTAGTATATACAAGAAAAACACAAACGCGTTCATAAACTACCCTAGCGGAGTAGTCAGAGGTTCAGGTGTCCATCTCTGCAATGCGAAGGTGGTAATTCTATGGCCAACTCACGTGTTGACCAGATAGTCAGTACTCAATGTGACAGGTGGTTAGCCGTGTCGCCATTTACAAGTACTGACTATTACCTGTTCAAGGAACTAGTAAGTTTCCTCACAATGTTTTCACTCACAGTTATATTCGGTGCATTTCGCAAATTTATTTTTATTGCGAAAATGTACATAGAAAATCAGAACTCACTCAGCCAATAATCAGTTTTCGTAGATAAAACAGCAATGGTTGTTAAATAACAGTTTAATCTACTAGGATCTAATGTCAGATAAATAATAAATGTTTTGACTTTTTGTGAAAGAACTATAATTGTACTTGTGCATAATATATTGACTTTGATTGAGTCAGTGATCCCACAAGTAACTAGGATTAATGGTATCAAATATAAGTATGTAGGTATGTACATCTTTACACATCCTTGCCATATTCTTTACCTTAACACTTTTTTTTCTCAAAATCCAAGCTACTAATATAATAGCCGTTTTAATACTACTTAACATATCCAAAGTTTTAGATACGAGTAGGTTTCCTCACGGCGTTTTCCAACACAGCGTCCATGTTTTCTCACACTACAAACACCAAGTTTCATCAAAAGTGTTTGCTTTAGTCGTAAATTAAACCCTGAGCTTTGTTGTTCTTAACCCGGCTAATCTAGGACGTAAAATAAAAAATAGCTGCCGTTCTTCTTGGTATGTCGTAGGAAGGGTATAAAGGTCTAGGGCATGTGTTGGGTGATAAGCCAGCAATCAGTCTCTAATGTTTTATGTGAATGTCATCACAACCACGAGGTTAATGCTAAAAAGTCTAAGGAAGTATTATATTCAAAGTCATTATTGACACCGAATGCTTTGAAAATTTATAAATGCTTCTACACATATATTCAGGTACAGTCAGGTTATGTATATTGCAGGGTAAGTAAAATAATGCTAAAAGACCAACAAGATATTTTATATCTTCGAGTTTCAATCAACCAAAAGACAAAGAAAAACGTGAGTGAAGTATTATGCCGCCTCTGAAGAAAATAGAAGAATGTAAGTATATATTCTTATACATCAATATCAGATATAATATATTGACTACACATTCTTAAACTACTTTGCGTCAAATTGTCAATTTCAGTCAATTTTTTTCACTTTATGTGAGACATATTTGTAGAAATTAGCGCATCTATTTTCTTATGTATCTTTGTTATATTTATTTTCTGTGTTCATTTCTGTTTTGTTTCCTTAATAAATAAATAAATACAGATCAGCTAGAGACCAGATAAAATACTGGTAGTACAACTGATGTGGATTCCCCGATACATATGCGAGCAACGTAATGCGGATCGTCGGAGGACACCCTGACATGCATTCGCTGCACAACGACAAAGCAGCCACTTATCACGGCTCACGGGGGGCCTATTCTGTACAGGATAATGTAAATAGATACATTCATTCATGTCTTTTAATCCCTTTTGGGATGGGCAGGATCTGAGATACACAATATATCAAAGGTCAATTATTAGGGTTGTGATGTTACATGAAACATTGGTAACAGGTCGTTGATAGTTGATAGCCTATATCGCCCTATAGATTTCATTTACCCCTAGTCCCTTAGTCGCCTCCTACGACATGCCGGGAATAATGGCAGCAAGTTTGCATTCCGTTGCGTCCTAACTAGCACGGGACTTCATTAATTCAGTTCACGTCAATTTATCATTAGTAAATCGGCGAGCTCACTCGTCCGGGGCTTAGGTCTGTATCAGTAGGTACAGGATTCAAACCACACAGTATCAATCAATGACGGTGAAGTTTATTGTAGTTTTAAGTCCCGTTAGTTATTAATCAGAAGTTTATTGTTTTTCTATGACCCTTATCGCAATAAAAATACATAACTTAATGCACCAAATACTACGGTAAGAGAAATCATCTTGAGGAAACCTAACTGTTCACCGAACAGGTAATAGTCAATGTTAATAGATGAAGACACGGTATACCATCTATCACGTTGAGAAGTGACTATCTTGTCAACTCGTGGGATGGATGCCATAGAATTATTACCTCCGCAATACCGGATATAAAAACCCAATTTCTGACTACTCAGCAAGATTTAATGGTCGTAAAGGTGTTTGTTTGTTGTAATTTATCACAAAACTTAAATTTACCCCTCTACAGGAAACGAGCGTGATGTATCTATGTATTTGTAAACTTATGTGTAAAAGTACAATACACATCAATTTAGATAGATATATATACATGCAAATCCCAGATCTCACTAAAATTCTGATTATACAAAATTATATATTATAAATTAGTACGCAAGCATTAACTTAAAATTTCCTCTTCTTACTTGTAAACTCCAAGAATAGAACCCCGTCACTTTAGTAAGGGAATGCCAGTGTGTGATTCTGATTCCTTGCAGTCTCCTATTTGTCTGTCTGTTTATCTTATCTGCTTGGCTTTGGGAAAAGAAATGTCGTTGGGAAAAGGGTTATATAGGAAATCTAACTGTTTAGGTACGTTAAGGTTTAAATTAAAGCCTCCTTTTCACGTACCAAGCAAGTGTACTGCTGTGTATTATGAGTTCATATTTATACCTAAAAAAACTATAATAAGTCTTGTACTTTAGTCACGCTTGGGTGTAATAATTATAATAATAATACATCACAACAGCCTTTTCACCAAAAAAGTATCAAATAAAACATTACTATACCACAAAATAGGTCAGTAATTGCATATAATTGCATCAATAAACCTAGTGTATGAAACCTAATTAAAAACACATTGAAATATACCGAAACTCTTCCACAACTTAAAACCTGATTATAGTTTTAAGAGATTCGCGATTTATACTCATGATTAAACGATAAAATAATACATCGATGTACACACAGTACTTTACAATAAGGTTTACTCAATAAACATAAGCAATATCTTCAACTATACACCTATAGTACCTCTTTTTATTAGATTCATCCGCCCCAATTTGGCTTAAAACCGCTTGATAAGCTTCACCATGTGGAAACATGGATAAATCTGGCTGCGTGGGCATGTCGGCGGCGCGGTACTCCGCCTCCCTGGAGAGCCTGCGCCGCGGCTGGCGCTGCCCCCGCTGCGACAACGTGACCGTGGGCCGCCGAAGGGCCGACGACACCCCGGTGCGCCACCAGCACGACGTCGATATGTCGTGCGAGGACGTCGACTGCTCCGTCGTCGGTGAGGCTTCTGCGGGTGAGTCGGGGGCTGACCGTTCCGGCCTTGGCGTGTCGCTCGCGGTGAAGCCTGCGTCCCCGGCGCCCGTGACGCTGGTGGCAATAGCCGCTCTGCTCGACGCCAAGCTGTCAGCTAGCGCGGAGCGGTTCGATGCCAAGCTGGAGGCCAGTAGGGCGCAGCTCACCGCAGAGCTCGAGGCCAGGCTGGTGCAGGCGGTGGTGCGCCACGTGAAGGCCGAGGTGGCCTCTGCGCTCGCGGCTGTGGCTGAAGAGCAGCGCGACATGAGGGCGTCCATAGCGGCTTTTGGCGCCCAGGTCGCTGAGCTCGGCGCCGAGAACCAGCAGCTGCGCGACGAGCTGCAATCGTTGCGGGAGCGGCCGGCGGGTGCGTCTGCGCCGCCGGAGCTCGAGGACGCCGTGCGGCAGCGGCTGAACGAGACGGAGCAGGCTGGCCTCGTGTGCGATGTGGACGTCGCGGGGGTGCCGGAGCTGCCGGGCGAGTCGCTGGAGCACATCGTGTTGTGCATAGCGCAGAAAGCCGGCGTAACAATGGAGGCGCGCGATATCGTTGAGGCGACGCGCGTCGGTGCATCGCGCTCTCTCACTACTGAGCGGTCACCCGACCCCGCTGCGCCGGCGCATTCCGCATCCCCACTACGGCCGCGGCCCATCGTGGTGAAGTTCGTTCGGCGGGAAGTGAGGGACAAGTTGGTGTCGGCAGTGCGCATGCGTCGAGGGATCGATGCTGGCGACATCGTGCGGCAAAGCAAGGCGAGCCGCGTTTATGTCAACGAGCGCCTCACTACGACGAATCGGGTGTTGTTGGCGAGGGCTAGGGAGCGTCTGCTGCGCACCTTTCGGTGGCAGTCGGTGTGGGTCCGCGGAGGGCGAGTGTTCGCTCGCCGTGGGCCCAGCAGCCGTCCTGTCTGGCTGCGCAGCTTGCAGTTGCTGGATGAGCTCTCGGCTGCTGGCAAGGCCCCGCCCTCCTAGTTTCGTCGCATGCGGATACGGCATGCTACTTATATTGTGTTTTTTGTCTTGTTATTACTTTTGTTTAATGTTAATTAATTGTGCATATTGTTTTCTTCGTGTTGTAATTTTGAATGTTGTTTGTATGGTTATGGCTTGTGTGTGTTATCTCATTGCGGAAAAACCTGAGGTTGTCCTAAACTGTATCTTTAAAAATAACTTCTATAATTTACCTATTGTATTTATTTATAATTATTTTCTTTTATATATAAACATTGCTTATTTATTTATTGTGGTCAATCACATAACATTTAATGCTCAACAATATTATACAATATCAACTACATCCCACATTTATATGTGTAATATCTCAAGTACTTTGCTATTTTCATTACTTATTTATTATATTTTACTTAAATACGTGGCAAGTTCACATATACGGTGCTCATTTGTAGATACGGTCTTTGGGGTTTTGCGTCGGGGTGCCGGGTGGTATGAAGTGCGGCTTACGATTTATTTGACTAGTATAACATTTCACCTTTAACATGCCTGACCGAAATTTTTTGAAACTTGGACTGTTTAATGCTGGGTCGCTGAACACAAAACACGATGAGCTCGAGGTCGCGGTGGCGAATCTAGACCCGTGCCTGCTGGCGGTGAACGAGACCTGGCTCCGAGGCCGCGGCAGCGCCGGGGCACCGCGGCTCCCGGGCTACCGCCTCTCGCACATCCCGCGGCCGCCCGGCACCAGGGCGCGTGGCGGCGGGGTGGGCTTCTACACTAAGACATGCTTGAGGGCTACAGTGCTGCGTCATCCGTCGTCCCATCCCACCGTGGAGCAGATGTGGATGAGGGTCTGCATCGGCACCGTGAGGGTGCTGGTGGGCACCGCCTATCGGCCTAACTGGGTGGACGCAGCTACATTCTTTGACGCTTTGACAGAAACCATGACCACATTTAACTCGTACGAACATATAATTCTTTTAGGTGACTTTAATATTAATATTTTTGACTCGCAATGTGCATTGACGAAACAACTTTTGACATTTTTAACTACAATGGAACTTAGGAACACGGTTAGTCAGCCGACACATTTCACCAGTCACAGTGCAACCCTCATTGATATAATCTGTTGCCAATTGTCAGCTCGCGTCATCAACACAGACACAACACGTATACCTGAGCTGGGTGGGCATGCTATTGTAACTACCACAATAAAAATAGCCAGGCAGAAGCAGCTCAGAAAAACCATAACATATCGCCCTATCAAACATATTGACATTAATAAATTCAACAATGACTTACGACTAATTGACTGGACTGTGTTACAACGCCATGACACTGTTAATGACAAAGTGGTTCATCTTAATGCTTTGGTGGCTATGCTGTTTGACCGACATGCACCTCTGACATCCTTTAAGGGTAAACATGACTCACAACACAAACCGTGGCTCACAAGCAATATCAGGCATCTGATGCAATTAAGAAATATAGCACACAACAAATACAAACAATCTAAACATGAGCATCATTTGCAAGAGTATAAGGACCTGAGAAAGTTTGTGAACACATGTATGCAATCCAGAAAAGAGAGCTTACTTTGAATTTCACGTAAACAAATACCTAAAGACCCCGAAAGTTCTCTGGAAAACACTACGCAATTCTGTTGTGGACTTTAAGCCCAAACAAGAACTACCACCACACTTTGACGACCCAAACACCATTGCACAACACTTCCTTGACACCGCAGGCCCCACATCATCCCCACTTGCTCTGCTCCGCTCTTTTCATGAGGGTCGTTTCGGCTCTTCGACTTTTGGGTTGCATACGGTGAGTGAGGCGTTCGTGGCTGGGGTGATCCGGTCCATTAAGAGTGATGCAGTCGGTTATGATGGTATATCAAGGGACATGGTTCACCTGATGATGCCAGAAATGCTGGAGACTATAACGGGGCTTGTGAACGCTTCCATCGCGTCGGGTATCTTCCCAGAGGCATGGAAGACAGCAACGATTAGGCCAATCCCTAAGGTTGACGACCCTGCTGTTGTTTCGGATTTGAGGCCTATCAGTATTTTGCCTTATTTGTCTAAAATCCTTGAGAAGGTGGTGCATCGGCAGGTAACAGAGTACATACATACACACAACATTCTACCACTTTATCAATCTGGTTTTCGGAGACAGCATAGCACCACCACTGCATTGATGGACGTATTTGACAACATTTTGACAAACGAGGACAATCATAACGCAACAATACTCGTGCTATTGGACTATTCCCGTGCTTTTGACTGTTTGAACATTGACCTCCTATTGGCAAAATTAAAATATTACGGTTTTAACGACTTGACTATTGAATGGTTCAAAACATATTTAAACGGACGCAAACAAGTAGTTTCATTGACAAGGCCAGATGGTACCACAATACACTCGACAGTTCACACGACTAGTAGGGGAGTCCCACAGGGCTCTATCCTAGGTCCATTATTATTTATTTTATATACCTCAGACATTGCACTACACATAACTACCTGTAAATATCATATCTATGCCGATGACATTTAACTCTACACACATATTAACATTAATAATTTTGACTCTGCTATAGAAGCACTTAATGAGGACTTGAGAAAGGTGTATGACTGGTCTGTAAGCAACTGTCTGGTCCTCAACCCTGTCAAGACCAAGTACATGGTGCTGGGCAGCCAGCGAATGGTGTCTGGTGTCTTGATGAGGGGGCCACGTTTTCGCGTCAACAGTGTCGCCATAGACAGGGTGGAGGAGGCTCGAAGCCTGGGTGTCGTGATGGATAGTGGGATGCGGTTTGAGAAGCACGTCGCTCAGCTGGTTTCTGCGTGCTTCCATCGTTTGCGGGTTTTATATCAGTGTCGGGGGTTTCTGAGTGTAGACTTGCGTGTCAGGCTTTGCGAGACTTTGGTATTGTCCAAGCTCAATTATGCCTTGACAGCGTACGGCCCGTGCCTGTACAAGAAGACTCGTGGGCTTTTGCAGCGTGTGCAGAATGCTTGTGCCCGTTACTGCTTCCCCATTCCACCCCGAACCCATGTTTCACCATTCTTGAATAGTTACAGACTACTTAACATTGAAAACCGACAAAAACTACTCCTTAGTTGCCTACTTTTTGACATCATTCACACTAAACAACCGAAATACTTATTCGACAAATTAACGTGGCGATCCCAGCATTTTAGGTCATCCCGCGCTTGTGTGCCGCCGTTTGTACTGCCCCGACACTGCACCACTGCCTTCAGGGGTGCTTTCAAGTACGCCGCCTCTAAGTGCTGGAATAACATCCCCCACCGATGAGGCAGGTAACGTCTAAGCCAAAACTAAAACGGTTACTCAAGGAACATTTCCTCAGCCAGCAAAAAGAGGCGTGTGCTCCCAACGTTGCCCCCCGATCCGGCCGCTACACTGTGTTGACTGGACAATAACATGTAATTGTGACACATTAATTTTTCTCATATTTTACGTTGAATATCTTTGTATTTGTAAATACATGTATCGTACACATAATATAAGCATTAAAAAACATTTATATACTGTATGTATAATTTCAATATGTTATTACAATATGTAACACAATAATTTATTTATAGTTCTTTTACACTTATTAATATGTATGTTTATTAAGCTCTTATTGTTAATTTTGCCCTCTTGTTGGTTCTAACGTAATATCAGCGTTGCGTTTGCCAACAAACGTAACATACCAAGCTGAGTTAGAACCCTTTTGCTGCGACAATAACATGCACAAGCTATACCTCCTAGTTCGTAAGTTTGATTTGCAAAATGTTTGTATTGTGTATGTTTTTGTTGCTGTAAATAAATGCTTTTATTATTATTATTATTATTATAAATGGCTCTCCCTTCCCCAGAGCTCACCACATTTTCAACGAAATGCATCCACATAGGATAGCTAAACATAGATCAGTGTTCGTTGGACTTTTTATAACTTGAGAAGGATATTATAGAATGATAAAATGATGTGTTAGTTCCTATTTACATACATGTATCTACAGAAGAATAACAGAGCAAATACTGGAACTTAGCTTTTCATGCTCTTTTTACAGATTTTGTAACAGATGAAACAAACATTTCCTTGTGTTCCATAAAAGATTCTGAAATTACTTGTATGTTCCTGTTTTGCATTATTCTTCAAATAGTGTATATATATTTATATCAAGCATAATAATATACAATCATCTAATTACACATCTAATAATAATAATCCTTCTAATTACACCTAAAAAGGTTTACGTTTCAAAGTGGAATTAATAGAATGCTTAGTTACCTTCAACCACAGTACGTCGTGGGATTCGAGTAGTAGGTATCTAGGGATCAACGTTACCTGTCACCAGTATTATATACAAGGCACACCACCCCTACCTAGGTAGTTTTTTTTGATTCTTTAATATGCCATTCACCACCAAGGTTATGTAGCGAGCCGCTACAACCGAAGAAAAACGAGGTTGAAGTTCCAATTATCATCTTCATTGTTTTTCGGTTCGTCCTAGTTGATGATCCAAATCTTATCTCAAAGCAAACATATTTAGCCAATTTGGCATCACAATTGACTAAATAATCTGCCGAAAATAAATATTTGTATTTTCAACTTTCAGTGAGCTGCTGACTTTGTTGACAATCTATGAACGACTGTACCTTGGTAGTTAGTTTTGGGAATAGTGGTGATATTAAGTCTTAATTACTGTCCTCAAAAGGGTTAATGTATATAATAAACTAGTGATCCGCTCCGGCTTCGCACGGGCATAAAATATATAGCCTACTCCACTATTCAATGGATGTTATTTTACATATAAATCTTCCCCTTGAATCACTCTATCTATTAAAAAAACCGCATCAAAATACGTTGTGTAGTTTCAAAGATTTAAGCATATAAAGAGACATAGGGACAGAGAAAGCGACTTTGTTTTATACTATGTAGTGATAGTGATATGTATATAACACGGTTCTTTTAAACAACATTTCACCCAGCATTAGTAGTCCAAAGCACATAGCAAATGCATTGCGAGGCCGGTATTAGCCAGTAGAAGAGCGAATTAGCCAACACCGGAGGCGCCCCCTGCCGGCCGTAATCTAATTCCGAAACCACTGCAACACATCGGCTTACCCTCGTTCGTATTTAGCGAATGCCCATTTGTAAGCGTTTTAAAAGGTATGTGCAATGTTTCGTATGGAGATCTAGGGGAAACGTTCTGATAGGAGTGGTAATAAGATATAAAAGTGACCAAGGAGATGTTATTATGTCTCCAAGGTTCTGTCTAACATAATCCCTTTCAAGGAAGTGAATCTATGTGAAGATGAATGTAGAATAAAAGCTATGAAACAACAAAAAATAGGACTACATACAATGCCAATAATATTATGATTATCATCGTAGAAACCTGCATTTTAGCCAAAAATAATTATTATGAGCAGTAGGTACAAATTCGATCATCTTTCTAAAGCGCTACCCGGAAACACGAAATCTAAATCAGTTACCCGTCAAACTCATTAACCTGTAACAGATAATTGAAAAGGTGAAACGGCTCTGTAATTTTACTTATTAAGTTATTTGATCACGTTACCACGAAACATGCACGTTTATGATCATTGAGTACCGTCCTATGGAAAAAGTTACTATGTTTCATTTTAGAGTCATATTTTGTTATAATGTTACAAAGACAACTTAATGAGAAGAATAAGTCAATCCTAACACTCATACATAAACGTATATATGTATATACTATAGGCGACTAGAATCTTTCACAAAAACTCCTTCTTAATAACTTCCTCCTACTCACTTTAATTTCCAGCAGAATCCATTTTCACCGAGTAGAGTTATAAGATTTCACAGTTAATTATTTCGTCTCCGCAATTGCTTTCAAACTCATATTTATACGTCGCCCGTATCACTAAAGCGGAATTTATACTGACGGAGAAAATTCAGGCAAACTCACGAGCTAATACGATGAAAACCTCTTCGAACAAAATGTGATTTATGGGCTAGTGCTAAAACGAACATCAAAATATACGGAATAACAGAACAAATATACTGAATTGCTCACTAAAACTATACAAGCGTAATCCTAACCTGACTTTTGTGCGTTAAAATCACAAATTTTTTGTGTAGTAGATTTAAGTAGATTTAACAATTTATTTTCTTATTACTATATGTTTGTTGCTATCTCATAGATAACCAACGTACGTTCCATCGACTGTATTTAGGATAAATATTTATATCAATATCGTATATCTATGTCAACATGTCAATGCCTCTTCTCATACAACATTTTAGTAAAAAAAGAAGCCAAGCTAACACAAGAGTCAAGCTTCAGCTCAAGAGAACAATCATGAAAAAGTAGCCGAACGCGTATATGAGTGAGGCAGTAGAGATATGTCAGGATTGTTTAAGATTGTTCAGGATTGTTCAAAGTCCCTATCCATTCCGTTAGGAAAGTACACCCGTTTATATATGTACCTCCAAGTGAAGCTATGTGCTTAAAGACCCCACCAAAGATTGCATCCAAGCACCAATATTAGCATAATCCTGTTATAATCTTGAAAAACGGCTGTTGTTAAAAATGACTACTTGTTGCGCAGTCACGCCTTGACTTTATCAAAGGCTGCAGGCATCGCCTCATTTGCCTTCTATCATTTGTCAGGTGCTTAGACCCACTGACATCTTAGAAAGGACGACTCTATTCCATAAACAAATTTGTGTATGCAAACGCGACGTGTGACTGATACGGTGTAGATTTATAAGCATTTTGATGTCATGCTATTTACTTGGGTGCTGGTATCTAAATCCTTGAGCACTCTAAATAGTGAGTCCAAAAACTCTTATTGTGTTTTGACAAATTAATAAAAATAGAAAACTTTGACTTAATTTACTTATAGGTTAAAAACTTTCTGATGTTCTTGTTAAAGCCTTGAAAATCCGCTTTTAGTTTCACCCCTACTTAGTGATTCATAAAGTAAAGTGAGTAAAGATAAAAAATATAAATTAAAAAACCACAATATTAAATTTCAGATTTAAAGCTCCCATCTCATTTCAATAACAGACCTAACCCTGTATTAGTTCAACACAATCGATCTTGACACTAAAAGTCTTTCTTTTATTACACATTCTACGTAGGAGAAGCCAACTTATCTGCCTTTCCGCTCGAGTTGCGACCCACTGAGAATAGTAGCACAATAAACACGACTCGGGGCGGGCTACTTCTTATCGGAAAACTGTTAAGGTGATTCATTGCTTCTTTATTTACCCGCCGCCCAGAGTCACCGGTGCTCAGGCAAACACCTGAAACTTTGTGAATTGTACCTAAAACTAACTACAGCAGTAGACAAACGTTCGGTAATGTTCACGTAGATACGATACTTTTGGCTCTTTGTTCAGTTCTTTCGGTTTGGTATGTTGATGCCATCAGTTGATCAGATATTCTTCCTTAAAAGCTCGGTGCAGTGGGGGAAAACATGGTAAGAAACCCTGGCTATACGTATTACTCAAAATAGATGATCATTAATCATATAGCGGCATGGTTTACCACCTGTCACAATCAATATTGAAAAATACGATTTGCAGTGGCCTTAGTCCATCATAATGTTATTTAATGTTGTCCTTTTCCCCATCCCCATATTTATGATAAACTAGAAATTAATACATTAGAAAAATAAATCGCTTTAATAAATCATGAAGCAATTAATTAACGTTTTTTTATGATATCATTCAATCTAAAATATGTACATATCACTCAGAAGGAAGGTAGTTAGAAGTATTCCTAAATTTAGCTTAGTTTCAATTCTATATTTAACCCAGGTTCTTTTAGTTGAAACCACCTCCAAAAAGAGCAGAACAATAACCGTTCATCGCAGACAAAGATCTCTTCTTTTAAAAGGTTCTTCATTTCATCGCAAAAAAGTCAAGAACTTAAATCAGACTTAACTCGGACGACTGACAAATGCACTCTCCCCGGAGGCGTTTCATTTGAATGCCTTGATGGCTCTGGCTATAAACCTAACGATAGTCGCTAATGCAGGGTTCCTAAAAACTTACTCAAGACTACATGCGTATATCATATTCTTTCGAAATATTCATTCTTACGAATATCATATTCTGAACATCTAATAATTCGCGAATATTATATTTCACAAATAGGATGATAGTGATATTTAGAGAATATGATATCGAGTGACAGAGGGACATTTACGCCCTTATATCCCTTTCGGATGGTCAGAACCTCGGAGATATAATATCTCCTATCAACATGAATATTAGAGTCACGATGTCATAATGGAACATTGGTGACAGGTTGCTAGCCTATCGACAAATAAATTCTATTTAACCCTAGTCCCTTAATAGCCTCCCACGACAATCCGTGAGAAATGGCAGCTAGTTAGCATCCTTTTTACGTCCCAGACTAGCACAGGACAAAAATAAAGTACATTGTAGTAACATTGATCGTACACAGACAATACTCTAAATGGCAAATCATTAGTTTAACAAATGTTTGATCTTAGAATCATGTTGATAGCCCAAAATAGTGTTTGTAATCTGTCACCAATGTTCCATATCAGCAACACGACCATTTCAAGTAACTCAGAATTAATGTCTCGAAGTTTCTGTTAACTTCAAAAAGGATTAAAGAAGGTAAAGGTATAAATATTAGAAAACCTTGGAAAACATCTAGAATCACAAACAAGTCATTGAACTCCTTATTTTTGTTTCAGTCGGTTTTATCCGAGACTATCTTCAATTTAAAGATCAGAATTTGTTAATTTTTTCCACGAAACCTTTTAAGAAACCTTCATCTTGTTTGCGATTTAAGTAATGGCTTATCTCAAGCTGTTTATAATATTTATTTAAAAACTCTTTGATTGTTGCTATAAAAAAATGTTTAAAATAAATCCAATTGGTACCATGTTGACTAGAAGTATAACATAATGCTAACTAGCTGGTTTTTAAAGGTATACCATAATACATAACTTGGACTAAATCATTTGTCCATCAGCCTATTGCATTCCACTGCTGGCCATAGGCCTCCCCAAGGGTACGTCACAAAACACAATCACTCGTGGCCCTCAGCCAGCCACTCCCGCGACTTTTTTCAGGCCAACGGTCCACCGAGCAGGGGCAGCCCTACACTTCGTTTGACGTTGCCACCTCACTGCCACATCGATAGACCAATTCTATGATTTTGGTTCTCTGACGGATAATCTCTTTTGGACTTAGGATTAAGATTTAGGCTTATATCACATTATTTGAGCTAGCAACTTGTTACATATACGAGTATCTGTAATTTTTATAATAGCGGTTGTAGCAAGTGGCTAAGACGTCTGACTTCTTATGAGAAAGGTCCTAGGTTGGAATCCCAGCTCTGGCAATGTACCAATGTATGTAATTTAATTATTTGTTTTTCATTTACGTACATAATTTACAGTCGTTAACGCTGAGGGTAAACATCGTGAGGAAACCTGCCTATCCCTCGGGATAGGTAATAGCTAGTGCTTATATACGGCGATACGGTTCACTACCTATCACGGTCTTTATAGTGAAACGCGGACTTCGAGTGACCATACCTAACATGCCTTCGAAATTTCGGAGATGGGCACTTAAGCTTCTGACTACCCCGCCTCAATAAAAAAAGGGAGTGTGTATACACAAGTGTTGAAGCTTATGTTTATGATAACCTGTTATTTAATATAATTCAAACACATCAAAGCATTATACTATAAAAGATCCAACCAGGAAAACGTGAATATGAAGTGAAAGTTGACTTCACCACCCAAAATATCATGCTTAAAGGTAAACGTGAAAAGGGTTCCATTGTCCGCGTTACAAGGGTTAATGCAATTGTTAACATCTACCCGTTCACCGAAACGGAAATGAACGAAAAGAAAATCCGAGGCTTGGATCTTTCACCATTTATCGACTCGATATTGGTAGAAAGTAAAGGTGAGAAGTTTCTACTTAAACAAATATAAAAACATATATCCATGATTTTCTGCTTTTATAATGTCCTCGCTCCAATTAAACGTAGTTTAACTATCGAGCTGTATTTGCATGAATATTGAAGACTGACAACAGAAAGTTATTATTTTGCCAAAAGATTCCATCTGGTCATGGTATTTTAGTTGACTTTGTTCTAATACAAAAAAAATTGATTAGGATATTTATTTACGTATCAATCTAGCAGGGGAAGATGAAAACAAATATAATAGTTAATTAACTAAAATTTTTAATCTTCAAATTAATAAACAAAATGAAAAGATTGGAATTAGTTTTATTATCTTATATATAGTTCAAGCACTCGAATTATAATATATCTACATCTACAACTATCAATAACTTTTTGCGTTAAATCCAACAACTTTTAAGCTTACTAATGTCAATATGCCCTCTACTATAACAACAAGCCATAATAAAGGTTCCTTAGGCCCCAAAACTTGTCTTGAGGTAAATTACCCATTTTCCACGAATGGCCTTAATCATTTTTCGCATGCGCTCGCCTAACATTCAAAGAATCTAAATAAAAGTTCTCGGGAAAGGAGTGTCTTTGTCAGTGGCCCAAGTAAAGACTGATTTATGTTCTTGACTTTTTTGCCCTGAAATGAGGAACCTTTTGAGATGTTTTTTGTTCTGACGGCTTTTCGGTCTATTTTTCGTCGGGGTAAGTTCGGATTATGATTGTATGTTTGTTTTAAGTTAGGTTTTGAATTTAATTATAAGATTGTTTAAACTAGGGTTGAACTACAATTCCTCTAACAAGAAGTTCTGTTGAATGAGATTCTAAAAACAACCTTAAGAATATTTTGTATTATTTCTAACTGATGACTAATTAGTAAATTATATCAGTATGAGCAATTTATTTTAACACAAAAGTGATGGCCCATGGAATTTGCGCTGAGTGAATTTATCTACCACTATGCGGATCGTAAGTGTGGCGACCTCTAGAGCGCCACACACACAGAGAAACCTAAGTTCTTGCCCATTTTTTTCCTAAATTAATTACCTTTCGTGCAATACCTATCATATACTTACTCTAACTACCTGGGGTTGATTGTTGTGAAGTGTAATTTTGCTATTAGGTATATTTCGTTGCTTAAAATATCTTCTCTGTATCCATTCAAGGACTATCAAAAACGAGTAAAATTACAGTTTAACCTGTTAAATTTAATTCCTGAACCATTTTACCGTATACCCGTAACATTAAAGGACTCGGCTCATTTCACATTGAACCCAATAGATGGCAGTAGGTTGTTGAAAAACTCTGGGGAAATTCACTGTGTCCCGCTACTAAATAAAATCACCCTTAATCATGAACGGGACGAATCTCATACTTTATGAAACGGCCCACTGATTTATTTTATATGAACTGACTTTGTAAGGACAGACTGTATTTTTTAATTATGAAAGAAACCTAAGATGAAAAATAAGTTGTAGCTTCGTAATTCAATCTTATGTATTCTATAATTAGACGTAGCTCAGTTGTTTGGGACTTGACTCTGTATCAGTGGGTACAGGGTTCAAATTTCGCCTGAACAAGTACCAATGGAAGTGAAACTTAATGAATTTCTATGTGCATTTTCGTAATTAAAATAAATTTACGAAATGCATCGAACGGTGCATTTCGTCTTGTCTTCTTGGGCCGGCCCCTACGTAACTAATTTGAATCCTGAGAAATTATTACTATATACTTAGATATACTATTACTATATAAAAGATATTTTTTATTGCCCATTTAGCTAAACCGTTAGTGATTATCAAACTTGGGTAGCGAACACAATGTTTTTCAGACGGAGAAAATGAAAGTTGCTGATCGCAGAGGGTTCGTGCCTTATCTCCTTTCCGGAAGACTGTGCTTTGCCGATTCGGCGGGGACGATAAAAAACGCTACTAAAAATCAACTTATGTATCTACTAGTATACAGGTAATTTTATCATCTCGGTTTCGGTATACAAAAAGGGTGTATAACCTTGTTGTTGAAACTCTTTTGCGTTGCGTGGCATGAAGTGAAAGTGCTAAGGTGGATTTGTATAAGGAGAATTGGTGTGATTTTATAATATTTTTAAAATTATGTTTATATTGGTAATATAACATATACTTCACAGCTTTTTTAGGGTACTCAGAGACTAAACTGTATACTCATTCTTAGGCTTTGCTTAGGTATCTTTTTAACACAAAATGCGTATGAATATTTAACAAGACTCTAACTGCCATGAATGCACGCTATCTAGCGAAAACGGGGTTTGTGACCGATTACTTATTACACAAATTCAAATATGAACAAGAAAACTCTGATATTTATAGCCCTGAAAATATAATGTTGTCTGTTGTAAAATGATTCAAGACTATTCGCCACCTACTCTACAAATAAAAGAAAATAACACGTAAACCCTATAGCAACACGTAATCCTATACAAACACGTAAACTATAACCCTAGACCAAAGCAGTCTTGATACGAATATACGTATGAGTTTGACAATTACAAAGTCCGCCACAATAGGAGAATTACTTAAGGCAGACCCTTAACTCGTTCGACTGCAAAAGGCACTCATACCAAAGCCTCTTTCATTCAAGACGCGATTGTTTGCTTAGCGTTCGAGACAAAGGATAAAAACGGAGCTCAGCAAATATCCCTTAAAGGTATGTGTGCTAATTTATGTGTATGACGCAAAATGGCTAATGGTAGTCTGTCTTACGGCTATTGTTGACAATAAATGGTACGTCAAGTTAAGACTTTAATTTATTATTTTTATTTTTATATTGTAATGATTCAAGTCTCAAATCTAGGGGATTAACGCAATATTGGTTGTAATCGTGGCAATTGAATACAGAATTAAATGCGAAAGTTAATTGAGCGGAAATAGTATTAGGTGTTAAGACATTGTTTAGTAAGTCTTGGATGTTTTATAGTAATACTTTATGAATAGGAGAAAATAGAGACAAATCTTTATCTATAGCATTTTAGATAGAGTTTGTTTAGATAATTCGTTCATTAAACGTAAAATTAAACTAATTAGCTTTAATCTACTATCATAAAACATCTTCAAATACATTAAAATCTTGTTACTGTATATACCTAACTGATTTCCTAAATGAAACTGTATACAAATTGCACTCTTATTAAACATGAAGACATTCCCCAAATAGATGTAAATTCAGTCCGTGAACCACGTCAGCTTTTGCATTTAAATACGAGATTGCAATCACGGATCCCTAATGCAGAATATTCATCCCCAAATCATATCTCTGGAGAGAAAATTGAATATTCCAAAAGATATTTACGTATTTGCTCGGGAGCTTTAATATGAGCCAGTTCTGAACGGATCATCTGCCTCATTTCAACCCCTCAATAACTGGCCACTGAATTGTTGAAAAACTCGAGGGAAATTCACTGCTCCGACTAAGTAGAATCACTCTTAATCATGCTCAGGATGAATCTTGGATTGTGTACAGCCAGCGTACAATTCGCTGTAGTATGGATCTAAGGTAGATTTGGAATGAGTACTTATTGTACTTGAAAGGTAATAGAACATTTTAATTATAGTTAAAATGATTTTCTAGGGGTCATTCAATTAAAATGATTTTCTAGGACATTGAAAAGAGCTCTAACTATTACGTATGTGTGCTTTTTATGTCTAGATTATATACTATAACATAATAACGTTTCAATGTTCCATCGGATTTTCAGAAACTACTTAGAATGATTCTTGCAAATCTCTCTTGCCAAAACTAATACCATTAACAATATCATGCATGTTCTTATTCTTGTATTCCTTATACCATTCGTATATTCGTGCATACGTCTTAAAGAGAGTATGTCTTTGTTATTTTTAGACCACGGTCTATGCAACAGAGAGTCGAAATGTCGGGTAATATAAAAGTATATGTAATTTTATCGGCATACGACCCGGTCTCATATATTAAAAAAAAATAGTATATCATATCTGTATTTTAACTTAACCTGATCTGACGTAACATTTCTTATACCTATACAGGAATACCATATACGCATAAATAGGTTCCATATACTTGCATTATATCCAAAATACGCAACTACATAACCTATTCACGTGTGTTTATTAAATTGGCATAGATTTGTAATTCACATACGAGTCTCGAATGCGGTCTGTTTGATTAACGATTTGGGAAATCTATGTGTTTTCATTTTACATGCATATTCGTTTTCGGTGACGTGACGCGCAAATATTGACTCGGCTTTAGTAAATAATAACCCAATTATGCATGTCCAACGATTCCATTTACGAATCGAAATACAATTTGGTTTTAACTGTGCCAAAGGATCTAACGGAATATATTTTGTCGTTATCAATTTGGCTTCATCACTAGTTATTTAAGGCAACATTTTACTGTCAATGTAACAATGAGAGGTTGATATCACAATTCCCAATAAGATCCTCAAGATCACTAATATCAATAGGTAAAATAGTTGTAATATAATATCTGAGAGCATCATAAATTATCACTCAATGCTTATTTAATAACTGAAAAAAAGTAAACTTTGATTGACCAGAAAACTGACTTCAAACAATCTCAAACGCGTCACAAACGTCAGTCAAACAGTACCGTCTTGTTTACATAGGCAAAGTACAGAGGGCAATATTTGACAAGATTACACGTATGACATTATGCGATGTTTAACTTGAGATTTTGGGGAGATTTACCCAGAAAAGTTTGAGGTAAAGCTGCCCATTTCCATAAGGTAAAGGAGATGGTTAATATTGTCAGTAGGTTTTTGTGTTTAATATTCTCTCTTTGACATGTCTTTTAATCAAGTCAAATATGTTTTATTAATTTATATTCTCTATACTATAGTTGTGTATGAGTCTGCCGGTACAATAAATTAAGCAGAGCACATGATATTATTACTAAAAACTTTAACTAATAACATTTTGTCGTGTAGGAAGTTTAGGTGTATTGTTATTGAATTCAATGGATTATACTTTGTTAGCAAATTATTTTGTTTGTGAAAAGGAATATTGTAACAAGGGAGGTTTTGCTTCGTACATATTACATATTTTGTCCAAAGGTTGGCCCATCTAGATATAAACACAACATATGTTACATACAGCTGTCAAACTTGATAAAGTAAGGTATGTGTTCTTATTGAGAGATGTACAAGCAACATTTATATATTCAGGCAAATATCTTTCATACCATACAATACAATATGAGAACTTTCATTAACGATACGATTGGCAACCGACAATTCGATTCAAATGAGAAAATACTGTAGAATATTTTAGATACCTTACTAGTTCTTTAATTTGTGACCGAAATGAATAGTAACATTGAGATGATTTCCAGGTAATAATATAGTGTATTGTAAGTACTTGGTTAATTATTTCATACCGAGAAGAGTCTAATTGGTTACTTTTACGGCTATTGATATCCCTTTGCTGTAAAATGGGAATTAGGAAACAGTAATTTATTGGACATAGCATAATAATAGAGGATTTTCATTTGCTTATTACTAATTTGACAATTGCCGTGATGCTAATATTTTTCTGTGGAATCGAACCAATATAAAACGTATTATATCATTATTCGAACCTAGAACCTTTTCTCATACAAAAAGTCGGAGTTCTTACCCACTGGGCTACAGCCGCTCCCAGCTCTGGCAAGTACCAATGAATGAAATTTAAATATGTGTATTTCATTTACGTACATAATTTACAGTCGCTAACGGTGAGGGGAAACCTGCCTATCCCTCGGGATAGGCAATAGCCGGTGCCTATATACGGCGATACGGTTCACTACCTATCACGTTGGGTGCTGTCTATCAAGTGAAACGCGGGCTTCGAGTGACCCATATCTAACATGCCTTCGAAATTTCGGTTCGGTTCGGCTTGAGTGCCGCCTCTGACTACCCCGCCATAATAAAAAAGGGAGTGTGTATACACAAGTCGTGAAGCGTATGTATGTATGTATATCATTATTAAAATGCTTAAAATAGTTTAGAGATAAGTAAGCTCAACCAAGTTACTATTATACTTAAATATATTAAATTTTTGGTCAATTTCTTGAATGATGATGATCTGAAAAACATTGTAAACTAACCAAACTAATATTAACCAAAACATTGTAAACACAACCTTAATAGATGACTCTACTACCGCGCAGAATAAACCATATAGGCGTTGTAGCCTAGTTTAGTATCAAACGAAACTTTTCATATAATAAACATACAAAAGCCAACACGCAATTAAGCATCCAATTATTTCTCCTTCATATACAAATACCATAACATTCCCTACAACACACAAACACAAATGGATATTTTAGCAACATCTCAATAGACATTGTTGACATAGACAATAGTAATTAATAGAACAATGTAAATTCAGGGAATAGTGTCATGTAGAAACGACTTAACTTCACTGTTTCGAATAGTTGAGAGTAGGATGTACATTGAATCCGGAAAGAACTATTTCAACTATTCGATTCCGTGAGATTCCAACACTACGAGTTTCCTATTAATTGGTACATATTGTAGCAGCGTAGTCAATAATTTCATAATGTGTAGGATTTGTAGTTTAGTTTAGTATACGGAATGCTTTGTTGGTTATTAACGGTTGTTACAAAGTTGTAAAAAGAAAAGTTCTCGTATGTACAATAACTCTTCGGTTACTTTAACTCGGTTATTTTTAAGTTGTAAAGTTTATATTGAAGTTTAGTTGCAGTTTGCTACCCCATCGCCAAATAAATTTTTAGTCTCTTAGTCGACTCTTACAATTTGATAAAAAGAACAGCAGCTTGTTTGCATTCTATTAACGTCTCAGACTATCACAGAACGATGTCAATGGATAATATAGTTCAGGGTGCATAAAGTGACGACCTCCGTAGCGCGATCGGTTAGACACCTGAACGCTACCGGTGGAGGCAGAGTTGAGAACAACGCTTTTCTACTGGTTTCCAGTCTGGTTGTTGATTATATATGCTATATGTGTATTTATCTATGCATAATATGTACACATTTCTTAAATATACGTTGACTAGTACCCTTAACACAAGTCTTAAATGTACTTACCAAGGGGCTAGTTCAATTGGTATAATAATGAAATATTATTATAATATTATTATTATTAAAGTAAACTTATTTTAGTTGCATTTATTATTTTGTTCCCAATTACGAATCCCCATCGATTATGACATACTACTATCACACTCCGTTGCATATCTACTCGGTAGTTATATATATACTTCTAATATCACCCCTATTGTTTATATCAGTTGAAACACAGCAAACGATCTAGAATAGAACGTTTTAAGCTTCAAAATACTCTCCAAAGTAATTCAATTTGTTAAACGTCATACAACTAAATAAGAATGGAACAGATCATAGCTATTTGCATAATTAAGACGGATCGACGTCTTGAAGACTCGCTAAAGTAGAATTTGTCGCTTCAAACTTTCCTCTATATAAAATATGCACATTGCAGAAAAGATACCTAGATGGCGCCACCCAACTTTATGAAACAAAGTATCCACTGTTGTTTGAGTTACTTGACATAATTAGGTAAACTTCGGAGCGCGTCAATAAATTCGAGTTGTGAAGGTGTTTCGAGGCTCCAATAAAGCAAAGTTTGGGACCCTCGTTCCATGTGATCGGGCACCTGGGAATGCAGGTACTAAACTGGGTACCTGTTACATCACTATTGATACTAGTCTGCTGGGTTGAATATATTTAGTCCTCCTTACGTTAATTCAGAACCGTAAAACCCTTCCGATATAGGTATAGGTTGAGTGTCCACCTAAACCGAGAATTGTGATAGTCTTCGGCTACTCTAAACTCACTCGTTACGTGATTAAT
Organism: Leucoptera coffeella; assembly: GCA_030578115.1. NCBI lineage: Eukaryota > Metazoa > Arthropoda > Insecta > Lepidoptera > Lyonetiidae > Leucoptera > Leucoptera coffeella. Next base: position 92,533 of record JAMBLF010000927.1, read on the forward strand.
CAGTACCAAAAAGACAGAAGCTAAAGCATGTTTCTATATAAAGATACTATTATTTACTGTATAAATTTTGTTATATGTTTGTTCTTGCCAAAAATAATAAATATAATATCGAGTAGCCTAAGTAAAACCGCAAACACACTTATTTCGATTCGCAACTCAAGTACCGGCACCGCCATCTATCATTTTCAAGCAACACCACACCAAGTAACAGCAAAAGAGCAGAGCAAACAAAAACATTGACCGTCCTGACGAACCGACTTGAAGGCGCAAATATTTTCGAACAATGTCGCCAGCGTCTCGCAAATTCTCCGCAAATAGCGAAAGAGGGGTAGTATTGGCTATCTGGGCATCTAGCGTTGTTTGTTTTTCATTTCTAGCAACAATAGTGGTTGAGGTGCGCGCGCATCCATCGCGATAACTTTGAGCCTGCCCGTATCTTGATCGGGGAGAATGCTCTGCGTAGGCATATCTCCGCATGTCTTGCCATGTCCCCCCAGCCATACATATCTAAGCCCACTCACCTACTCACCTGCTTGGCGGTTTGCGAAATCTCAAAATAGCAAGAAGGTTGAAAATAGAACGCGTAAGAAGAAATTTTAGTAAGGATTATGGGTATTGTGGTTTGAAATAAATGTATTGTGTACAGGAATGTTATGACATATTATATACGTCCTTTAATCCCTTTCGGGGTGGATATAATATCTCCTAGCTCCCTTTAGCCCCCAATAGATACTATTTGCCCCTAATCCTTTAGTCACATTCTACGACATGCCGAGAATAATGATAACTAGGATAGATTTAGATAGGGACTAAAAAAGTTATGAACTTGTGTAGTATGTAACTTTTTTAAATTGAAGTAAATTTTGCAATAGCTTTAGGATTAAACTTATTTTGAGGTTTAAAGAAATCAGTAACGCACAATTTAATTTAAATTAAGTTACTTTATTACATACATACACAAATAAGTTATCTTCTTCACCTTTAACACTACGAGTATTATCATATCTGTTACAAAAATCAGTTCTGCCCAAAGATAGCTTTGATTTCTTCCACCACTAGGTTGACATCCAGTCCATGTTCAGCCAAAGCTTCAATCTCCCGTTGGAAGATCTCACTCTCCCATAACGCAACCCATACAGTCTGCCACTCCTCAGAATTAAGGTTCTCCATCGCAGTTCGGAACTCTTCGTCACTTTCCACCTTTTCGTCGTATAAGGCAGCCAACTTCTCCTTAGGGAACAGGGCTGTGAAGTCCTTGATGTAGGAGTTTAAGTCTGTGCCACTGGCTTCGACTCTGGTCTTTCTTTCGGGTTCAAAACCGTCTGGAAAAATAAAACATAACATAACATACGCTTCACGACTTGTGTATACACACTCCCTTTTTATTATGGCGGGGTAGTCAGAGGCTTGAATGCCCATCTCCGAAATTTCGAAGGCATGTTAGGTATGGGTCATTCAGAGCGCCCATGTATCACTAGATAGACAGTACCCAACGTGATAGGTAGTGAACCGTATCGCCGTATATATACGCCGTATACTGACTATTACCTAACCTGAGGGATAGCCAGGTTTCCTCACGATGTTTTCCCTCACCGTTAGCGACTGTAAATTATGTACGTAAATGAAAAATACATTTAAATTTCATTCATTGGTACATGCCAGAGTCGGGATTTGAACCTAGGACCTTTCCCATACGAAGTCCGAGGTCTTAACCACTAGGCTACAGCCGCTAATATATAATATAAGTACTATAAAATAAAGAGTACCATTAAAATTCCTTTAGGCAGTCAGAAATTGAACAGTAAAACAGTAAAACATTAAAAATAGTACCGTTAGAGCAACTACGATAGTATTTCCTTTGTTAAAATTCTAGGTAGATCCTTAAATAATAGATAGCATGCCATTAATTTTAATAAAAATTGTTAAGTTTCGAAGGGTGTAGTTATATCTACGTATACGCACAATAAGCTCAATCATAAATTTATTACTAGCACAAGACATTACTTTTAATGATTAATAAAAAAAAATTAAATTCAGATCGTTTTCTTCAGTTAGTACTAGTTACTTCATTCAACACTAATTCAATCAATCAATCAGCCTATGTCAGTCCACTGCTGGACGAAGGCCTCTCCAAGGTTAAGCCACAAAACACGATCACTCGTGGCCCTCAGCCAACCACTACCAGCGACCCTTTTCAGATCATTGGTCCACCACTAATTATCTCTCGTATAATAAGGATGGTAAATTCTACTTATAACTCATCGGTGACTTACCCAGCATCTCGTGAAGGCGGTCGATGAAGTAGTGGATGTCAATGTTGTCGTTCTCCAAGAAGTCTAGCACCTGTAAAAATATTTAATTGCAATATATACATACATGTTTTCAAGCCTACTTCCTTAACGCGATAGGCAAACTGACAAATCTCTCTCGCATTTACCTAACTCAATAACCTCAATTGTTAGATTTATTGATATTAAGACATTTATTATCATATTTAATTTATTTAACGATTTCGAGATTACATATATTGTATTTATTATAAACATTATCTAAAAATTGTATTAGAACATATAAGTGAAGTTGTAAAATTTATTTATATCTGTTATAATAGCTTTTACAAGCAGTAAAAAGGACTTTTGATATTGTTTATGATATCGACCATTTAGCTCTTTTATGTTACAAGTAACTTTAGGTTACCAATAAAGGCTTACAAATTTTAATCGCTCAGCCTACCTTTAATTTTAAAAAAGTATATTTTGGACTGTTCATGATCTGTGATGAAAGATGCTACCGAAGAACTACTATTAAATTCACAATTTTGTTGAAATACACGAAAAAACCGTATATTTACAGTATGTTATACTTCACTACACGATCTTTCGATATTTAGACGTACATTAAGTAAATTAGGACAGGTCAAACACTTACAGCATTGAACATTAGTAAATAAGAGACTGGTAAAAAACTCACAGCATTAAATTCAGGCAGATGTTCCATCTCATCAATGAGGTCCCTGAAGGAGTTGGTCTGCAGATAGTTGATGCCAGCCAAGAACTCGTCGAACTCACGGTACTGGTTCGCCAAGTCATCAAACTGTTCCACTTCCTCCATGATCAGAGTCAGGAAGTCTTCCACATGCTCATGAAAGACCTTCCTCGGCTGAGGAGCTGAGAGGGCCAAGCCCACTAATCCGAGGAACACTAGAGCAGCCTTCATTGTGAATGTGGTGAGGGAATAGGAATACTGTAAGAGAATATTGTGGAGATCTGCTTATATCGGAATTTATCGAACAGATAAGATCATTCTCACGAGATATTGGGTTTTTGGGGCGGAATTTTCCATGACGATTGGGTGTCTCCTGTAAAGTGCAGTCATGACTTAGTAGAATGGTTGGAAGTTAGATACGTAGATGCATTCATAAGACATTGATAACCCTTTCGTTTTTGTCGAAGATATGTACTTGCAACAAAGGCATTTTTTAAATAAGTAATCCTTAATAGTATTATGCTAAAAAAATATACTCTAGGTTAACGAAGTTCTAAATCAAAATTTTAGTTCAAATTATCACAGATTACTGACTGACAGATATGTATGTGCAGCTTTGACACAGTGAACAATTTAAATTGCGGGTAGTCATTATTATTGTTGCTATTACTGTTTACGTGACATTACTCCTGACTTGTTTCTTTATAAGATTTGTCATTATAGTGTTAAATTGTTAAAAGTGCATAAAACTGCAAGATTTCACATTAAAATGAAGCCAAAAGGCAATAGTACATTTATTAAGCAGACGCCTTCATCTCATAGCATCTCTAGTGATAACACAAGTGTAGATTGTGATGGGGAATTCATTGATGACTATTCCCACTTGAGACTATCTTATCATGATATGGCATGCGCCTATAGTTCATACACAGTCCCTGATGATATCGAAACGTTAGATGAAAATGGATACAGTGTCGATAATAGTGATGTAACCGAATCTTTTCACCGAAATGCGGAACATACTAAGAAAAATAACAGAAATAATGAAAAGACGTTAAAGAAAAGAGTTGATAAGTCAGAAATACCGGAGTTACCACCTCCTAAATATACGCTGGCAAATATGCTACTGCAAAGTAAAAGTACAATGACAGTTTCCTTCGGGAATCGTTTATATAGATACCAAAGAATGTGAAATTTCACGCAAGAAACATGCATATTTGACAAGTTCTTTCAAATAAGAAGTATAAGTTATTGTTTGTATATGTTGACATTAATATGGCATTACCATACCAGTTAATTAAATAAATGCTGGTATTTTCTGATGGACTGGAAATCAGCAATGAGATAGTATTTGAACTTCGAACTACTCCTAAAAGATAACTGCTAGAATACTTATTAAAAAAATACAAAAGCTATGTAACATTAAAAGTTAATCAGATGGCTATGATTACAGAGAACTTCTTAAATCAGACAAGTATAATAATCACTTAGTGAAAATAAATATAATATAAAGAAATCAGAGTTGATTATAAATCATCGGTGACATGTAGCCAGCACATAGCCCAATAGACTCCAATTACACCTAGACAACGGTTATCATTCGTAACATTCTTCAAGTGAATACCCAAATGATTATATAAATAGTATAAGTTAAATCTTTTAAAGAAAACTTATCAACATCTCAGGAAAGATAAAAATTCAGAAGACATAATGAAGAGCTTATCTGATTAAAAAAGGCGTCGTCAAGTGACGAATGATTGATACTCCATGTATGAAATACGCTACTAATGCATAAGAAATGATACGTACTATTATCATTCACGAAATAGTCAAAAAATCACGTGTTCATCTCCGCATTTGCGATAAATTTTGTATTGTTATATTGAGTTCAAGTTTAACCAAATATTTAGCACCTAATATGACTGGTAGTGTTGCATATCGCCGTATATAGGTGTAGAAGACTAAGAATATGCAGGCATAACGTCTCTTTTGCCTTGTGTATACCTATACAATATTATATATAATTTAAAATATTTATAAAAATTTCATGGGTAATTGTGTAGCATTTTATTAATGATTATTGAACCTAGTAAGTATATTGATATATATTGATAAAGTATTGATTTGTTTGAGTTTAATAAAATGTATCCATCTATTTCATATCAATTTATTTCAGTATATCTATTCAGAATGTCTTCACTATTCCTGTTTTCCTACTATGCCTGTAACTGTAGTCATATTCCCCAAGGCCTCCGAATAGGCTTGCGATGGATAAAATATGTTTTCATAACAGGCGTCCCCTTTCAATTTGTTTTATGAAAACAATTTATCCCGTCACTCAAGCAGTGGATGCATCTTGGAGGCTATTTGAATTGCAAAAACATCGTCTCGTGCTCAAATAGGTATGTACTGTAAGATGATTGATTGGGCGCCCATTATATAGCCAATATAAATGCTAAAACTTGTACCTGCTGTATTGGAAATTCATCAGATTCAGGAAATTTCACCAAGTTACGCAAAGCTCTCGAATAAGATTCACAGTCTTTAGTTTTAGTACATACATACAACACGCCTGATTCCCTGTAGAGAGGTAGGCAGAAATCACAGATCCCCTTTTGTCCCGATCCTGACAGACCACTAGTAGTAGTAATTTTAGTAGCATAGTTATAAAGCCAATAATGTTGTAATCAATGTAATGTTGACATTATCTTCTTATTGAATAATGACTAATTTAACTGCGCAATCAATCATTTTTACTTCTTAAGGGATTGTGAAGTATATAATTTTTCCAATGAAACTAATGTTGGCAGGATCGGGGCAGATGGAGATCCATGATTGCGGCCTCTCCTTTACAGGGAAACGGCGTGATGTGTATGTGTACATCTCGTGATGTGTATCTATTTTTAATTTTTCCATATCTTCAATGGTAAAAGGTATGATAAAAGAGGTAAGATCATCGTAAACAGTGGTATGGAAAAACACGTAACTATGAACAGCCATGCAAGTGATAAAAATCAACGTGCATATATGATGAAAACATACGACATCACATCCATGCCAATAATTGACCAAGGAGAGGTGTCATGTCTCCAAAGTTCTGTCCTATCCCAAAAGATATTAAAGGGTGTAAATCTATGTATATTTATAAGGACCATTATCATTGATCAAGATTCTGAATACCACCAAAACGATCACGTTTAGAGATTACTTGAACTCATATGTATGTACGTAACATTAACGTCCCCATCCTGTATATTTACAATAAGTCGTTATATGGATCGGCGGTACTCGCTGTGCACATTAAAGTGATATTTGAACGAGCTGAGCAAAAAACATAAACACGGTTGATTGATTGATTTTGTGCAAGTGTGGGTTTAACGATATTTTAAGAAAACAGCGGCATCTTGACATGATTTATCGGAATACGCTTAGAACATCCGTCATTTATCATGAGATCATGCACTTTGTATTGGAAATTCTATTTATTTAAATAGCAAGGTTCGGAATGGTTGACGTATGACTTCAAATATACATTCACGTCCTTTCGAGATGGACAATTGATGATGGTTTTGTAGACAAAATATCTCCTAGTCTCTTGTTAGCATGAATATTGGGGGTGCGAATTCATAATGGAACATTGGTGACAGGTTGCTAGCCCATGACCCGATAGTTTCTATTAACCCCTAGTGCCTTAGTCGCCTCCTACGACATACCGGGAGGAATAGCAGGTAGATAGCAATATTAACCTCACTTTTCAATGTCTAAAACACATTGAAAAGAAAATTATAGTATCTATTATTATTTGCATAAATAGACAACAGTACTTAGTTACGAGTATAATATTTAAAACATTTATTTTATAGCTGTATTCACACACATTCATAATCGTTTAGCAGAACTTGCCATAAACGTGTTCTGATAAAGTTGTAACTAACAATTACGTATAAACTGCCAGTAAAAAGCCGACAATTACCAACAATGTGTCGTGCAAAATTGAACGTCAAAACATTTTTAATCAATGCAGTTTAACCAGTAATTCAGAAGCCCTTCCCTACCATTAACTAGAACAATGTGTGGTTTTAATTACACATCGAAATTCAGTAACCGATAATTTGCAAGTTGCTCAGAACTATAATAGCTAGGTGTATATGTAGCGCAAAACCTAAACTGTAATTTGCACATCGCATCAACAGATGTCGTCTCATTCTGATCTGTGGTGGGTGATAAAGATAGGGGATAGACAACGAACGATACAATTAAAATGGAGTAATTGAAAACGATAAAGTCATCAGCGCATCTCATCCTATCCATAGTTACGGAAATACTTGAAAAATGGAAAACATGAGCGAAAGGCGTACGGTAAAAATTATATAAACTTTTTTTAGTCGCTGTTTTATTATTTTTAATATTTACAAACATGCAAGATCCTTTACCCTTTTCAAATATTCAATAGTAGATCTTCGTCGTCATTAATCTTAGATTTGGTTAATGTTACTGCAAACGCTGTTATAATCTCGGAATTAATTCGTGATTTCAATCCAAAGAAAACTCAAATTATAGACTTACTAGGTACTATCAAATATTAGCAATATGGTGGGTAATGTACATATATGTATGAATGTATACAACTTATACGTATTATATATGTAAAGAAAATATATAATTGATTAGATTCAAAAATAATTAAGGAATGGTCTAATACGCACATATTACAAACAAATACGTTCTGTATAATCTGTTTTTTACGTTCTCAATTATATTAGACTCTATTTCCACGCCATTGACATAAACGCACCCAAACCCACGCCTCAAAAAATCGCTAACATCTCACGTTTGGCACCACTAGTGAACTTAGTCGTACAATTACACGAGGTGTTAATAGGAGACGAAATAAAACGTCCTAAGTGCGTGCTCACGGTACAATTAGGGAACGGAATACAATGAAGCAAGTCGCGTTGTTGCTTCTGGGATTAATGGGCCTCGTACACGGGCTTGAGGTGAGAGCTTTATTGGTAATAGGAAATTATTTATGCGTCACGTGAAATAGTGCTCAATAAAGGAGTGTAACTACTGGTTTGGTGGTAGTGTGATGGCAGGTTTATGGTGTGGGATATAAAATGGAATATATTTATTATTTGAGTTGGTTGGTAGTGTATGTATAGTATGGCTTGTAATGTAATATAAGATAATTTAAGTAACATTTATTATTTTATGTAATGTTTATGTCTTCTTAACTACATTAATGATTGGCAATCTCTTTGTAACATGAAATTTATAACCCTTTGATTGTTAATGGGGTTAAGTAAAACTCGATTTCGTAGTTTAAATTCGTAGTACGAATTATTTGTCTGTTTTTCAACTACGCTCAACGAAACCAAAATCTATGCTACATATTGAATTACTTCATTTAGTCCCAGTTATATGATGTATAGGCAAACTAAGGCATAAAATAAGATATAGACTTAAAATTATATAATCTTAGTGAAATGTTATTTTTTATCTCTAGTCATTTCCATCTGAAGAATTTATTGAATACCTTCGTCCATCAATATTGAAATGTGAAGAGAAAACTGCGGTTGATAAAGGTAAGCAATGCATTATTTCATATACATATATGTATGTATTTACATAAACATTGACAAATAAAGCATTTTCTCAGGGTCTCATATTTCAATAATATAAGAAATGTCTTAATTTCGATAATATCATAGAATTCAATATTAATACGTGAATGAAAGGTATTTCTCGTAATCTTAGATTTTGTATGTTAATTACATTGACATCATTTAATCCTATTAAGAGTGAGTTGAACCTCAGAGCTATGATCACTCCTCGATCATTTTTAGCATAACTTTCAGCATCGTCATGGCCTTGGATATAAATCACAGGTTTCTAGTCCATCAATTTTATTTGTTTTTGATTATATTTTACTTACGAGTATTGAACAACTAAACTACATGTGATGGATATGCTTGGTTAGGTGGTAGCGTCTTTTAGGAACATGTTACTATTCTGCTAAACTCATACACCGTATGTTACACAGCAATGAGCAGACATTAGCAATGCAAGTGGCAATCGAATCCCCGTCTTGTCTAAGAGCAAAATCTTGTTACAGATCTTGTGGAGAAATTCAGTAAGGGAGAAATGATCGAAGACAACAATTTGAAGGTTAGTTGAAACTAATGAAACACTTCTACGCTCGTTCTACTCTGAGACGTAAAAAGAACGCTAACTAACTGCCTTTCCTCCCGGCATTTCATAAGCGACTAAGGGTAAATGGAATCTATAGGGCTATAGGCTAGCAACCTGTCACCAATGTTCCATATGAAACCACGACTCCGATATTTATGCTAAAAAGTGACCTAGGAGATATTATATCTTTTTATACTCCGAAAGGGATTAAAGTACGTGAATATATATGAACGTTGTATACCTAGTAATAAAAGATTTTCAATTGCTTATTTCTAATTTGACAATGCAAATAATGCTATCAATCAAATTGGAGACTTCTTAAGGGGGAGTGTACGTACCGTGAAAAACTGAAGAGCATGTATGAGAAGGTGAATGGATATAAGTGAAGAAAGAGAGATTTATCTGAATCGTACCAAGTGGTGATAACAATAATAATATTGTAGGACGTTATTACACCAATTGAACCAGCCCCTTGGTAAGTACATTTAAGTCTTGTGTTAAGGGTACTAGTCAACGTATATTTAAGAAATATATACTTATTATATACAAATAAATACATATATAGCATATATAATCAACGACCAGACTGGAAAGCAGAAGAAAAGCGTAGTTCTAAACTCTACCTCCACTGGGAAACGAACCCGGGACATCACGATTAGCGTTCAGGTGTCTAACCGATCGATCGGTAGTCTCTTTCTATCCCGTGATCAAAAATAAAATATTTACGCTAAAAAGTGACCTAGGAGATATTATATGTCCAAGGTTCTATCCACCCCGAAAGGGATTAAAGGATTTGCATGTATATATGTATGAAGCACTTAATTGTTTTTTAGAATTCTGAAGATGGGAAAAATTAAGCTCCCTAGACGCTTAAGCTAATTATACCTATTAAGCTCGAGTTAATCTGTCCTAATTGGATGAAAATACAGATTAAAAGTCTTGATGAACAGATTTATTAGTGCTTACGTAAATTGAATTTGTTTTCAGTTTTGCTATTAGCGTGCTCTGAAAAATCTCGTTATCGGGAAAATTGCGTTTTTTTCCATGTTTTTAAAACTAGAATTAATTAGATGCACAATGTACTTTAAATTTGAAAGAAAAGAAAATACTTTATTCACTGCACAAATTACATTAAACACACAAACAATAAACATCAAGAATGAAAACGATTGATGCAGTGAAAAGGTGCTGCCTCAGTATACGATGCAGTTAGCCTGCATCACTGGTCCTCCGGCAGCACCCGATTTGAATTGTGTTCAATTATTTTAATAGCTTGAATGATCGTAAGTAATGAACGAAGTACTGTAATTTAAACTTCTGTTTCAGTGTTACATGAAATGTTTATTCGTGGAAACTGATATGGTAAGTGTGTAATTTATAAAATTCTTTTTAACAGTGAGGTGAAACATTAGGAAACCAGCCTAGCATGGTAGGTACTTACTCTCTATCTAGTTAAACGCGGGCTTTGAGTGGTTAATGCCGTCGAAGATGGGCTCTCAAGCCTCTGACTAAGCCAAGGCACAATAAAAAAAATGCAAACATAAGTCGTGAAAAAGTATTGGGATTATGTTTTTTCAGGTTGTTAGTTTTCAAAAAACCAAAGATCTTAGGCAACGCTTTTAAGTATATCAACAGGCGATGAACCGAGCAATTGTTTGTCATTTTCTCAAACATCTTTCCTTACATTTGTAATTTTACAAAAATAATATGAATAATTATTCATCGCATACTGCAATAAAAAAACTCAAGCAAGAACATTTTTTTTTAATTATTTCATGTACATATTTATTTATTTATATATATTATATATTTTATTTTAAAAAAAATTAATAATATTCAACAACCATAAAATAAATTTGAACAAATATGTAAGCGGTATTTTTCCAACACACGTCCAATACCCAAAATTCTTCCTTTAGCTTTTCATAACCACTGTCTAGCAACCCTTTTCAGTTGTCTTGTTAAAATTCCCAACATCAAAGGGGACCAAATTCAGTAGAATTACCACAACCACTACAATCAATAGTAAATAGTAGTGTTTTGTGTTAGAATGATACGTAAATACGTACAACGTAAATTTAAACTATTTGTTTTTCTCTTATCATTATACTATGAGAAGATTATGTGCGAGTCAATTGCCTATTAGAATACAATGTACAAACATTTTTTACTAACATTCCATTATATCGCCACCATAGATAATGAGATCAAGTGACTAAATTGATTATGTGCCGGAGTAGGTAAAGTAGGTATTAAACATTTTTTATGTCGAATATTTTTTTCGATCTATCTGAAACTTAAGTTTAAGAGTAAACAATACATTAAATTATAGAAATAAGTATAGGTTAAAGTGTAGTCAAAGGAATCTAGTTCTAGGAATTAATATAATTTCAGCTGGACGAGACAACTGGCACGTTTTACTACATAAAAATGTTCAAACTCATACCGGCGGACATGAAGTTGATAGCCTATGACATGGGGAGGAACTGCATCCACATCAGGGGAGAAGAAGGTTCGGACCTTTGTCAAGTGTCGTATGACTTACACAAATGCTGGCAGAAAGCTGACCCTGAGGTGAGCCTGTCTTATCTGATCAAATAAAAGGATTTTCCAAGGTTTCCATGTACAACATAAGTTGTAGTAGTAAATTTTATCCCTTAGTAAATAATGAAAATAAAGACTTATAAAACATAGAGTGAACGGGTTGCCCGCGCTTTCGTGAAATGCGTGTGTTGATTTTCAGATATGGATAATGTTTTGTTATGCCTGAGAAAAGTTTCATAGAAAAATAAATTATAAAAAAAAGTATTTATAGTTTAGGACATATAAAAGAATGTTAACCAGCTACCGGTCTTCCCGGCATGTCGAAGTAGGTGAATAAGGGACTAAGGGTAAATCGATTCAATTGGACGATACGCTAGCAACCTGACACTATTCTTCCATTTAGCATCACAATCTGAAAATATTCACACTAAAATGAGATTTTGAATATTGTGTCACCGAGGTTTTATCTACCCCGAAAAGGATATGAATGTATTTGTATCTATGTACATTTTAATAAATATTTTGAAGTTGTAATATTTTCTTTTTATTTTTCAGCATTACTTTTTGATCTAGAGAATTGAAAATTCTGGAAAACGCAAGCCCAAAGTAGATTATGAAGAGGTAACCCAATAAACTCTTGTTTCCAGTTTTGTAGGTTGTTTTATTAATCCCTCTTCTAGAATATTACAGAGATGTATGGAAAAATGATATTCCATATTTCTATACAAGATAAATATATAAAAAAGGGTGACACTACAAGTAGAGCGCCGAGAGTGTATGAGGAGGAATATGTATATAAATGAAGCATTCAGATTTGATAAATAGGTAATGTAATAATAATATTTGGACATTACACCAATTGAACTAGCCCCTTGCTTAGTACATTTAAGACTAGTCAACATAAATTTAAGAAATATATATTTATTATATCGCTGCCCCCGACGAACACTATCGTATTCGCTCTTACCATAGAATCTGTTTTATTGAATATTCGTATCCACACCATCGTATTACGCCATAGAGTAAATTTTTAAGGTTGGGCAATGAATACTTTTGGATTTATGCATTGAGTAATGATCTTTATGTTTTTATTCAATGGGAAATTTAAGACGATATATAACGCAAAAGGCTATGACCGAATCTCAAAAGCCAACATTATAGAGTAAACTACTCTTACGATATTGTTCGAGTGATATATTACATATCAGTGTTGCATATGTATCACGGAACAATATCGTAGCGCACGATTACTATAGCAATACAGTTTAGTGATTTCCGTCGATCACTATCGTAAAGTTAGGTTGCGTTAATATTCACCATAGCACAGACCATAGTATATTTCAGTAATAGACATTTTCTTAAATATCTCATTTAGATACAAATTTTTTTACAAAAAAAATATTTAAAATTTAGTGTAATAATACCTTCTATATTTGGTATAAATATGTTTATTGTAGATTTGATAGTTTTTAAGATATTCAGTTTTTAGTTGCTGGTGTAAAATTGTTATTTTCCTATTACGATAGTGTTCGTCGGGGCGAGCGATATATAGATACATACATATACATATAATAAAAAACCAGACTGGAAAGCAAAAGAAAACAATCGTTCTTAACTCTGCCTCCATCGGTAATCGAACTCCATAATTAGCGTTCAGACGGCCCCATCACGCCACGGAGGTCGTCAAATCAAATAGGTATCCGTGATCTCTGGCCAACACTCTGTAAAGAAAGTGTTTGATGTGTATGTAATTATATAATACGACATTATGAATAATAATTATTAAAAAAAATATAAAAGCCAATCACATTTTACAATATATCCACGGGTATATGCACCTACCTACAAAAGACTTGGAACATAGAAAATACGTATATGTATTATAAATTGAATCCAAATCGTTTGCTGACTGAGGATTCCTGGGAGCAAAAAAGAACACAAATCTTATAATGACATCTACAGAATTATTGTTGAACTCCGTACCTGTGAATTTGCTGGTAAACATTAGTAAGATAGGTTAATAGATGGCATTACACAGGTAGTAGGATTGGAGTCAACATTTTCTGTTTTACTACCGCAACTACCCTTATCTATTTATTCCATTTAACAAATGTACAGTCGCTAGTCGATTACAGATACCCAGACTTTTTATATTCATGGCCTATTGTGTAAGTGTAGCTTCATGATAGACTGAAGCGCAACATTACTTTTAAGTGTCAGTCTTTCAATGTTTATTTTGGTTTTTATGACTGACATTGAACTAATCAGATTTCATCTGCGTATTGTGCTGTTTTTATAGCACGTACACTGTTTTAATTCACTAATAGTTTCTTATTAATTATATATTATTGGACTAGACTAATTAGCTTATCAACTCCCAAGTAAAATCAATACAGTTCTAAAAACTATGCAGGATTATTTCTATTTTAGATAGATAAGCTTAGTGTCAAAATGTGGTCATTCTTTTCTCGCGATCCTACAAAGGATTTTCCTTATGAAGTCGGTGATCCTGTGCGTGGGATCGAGGATAGATCAGTCTGGACCCTTCACAAAGGAAAGAAAAGAGGCACCCAGGATGAAGTTTCGATATTTTTGTTCGACGTCCAAAAGAATTCTGAAGTTATATTTGATATAGCAAAAGCTGCACTGAAAAGATTGAAAACTATGCGACATCCTAGTTTGTTGCATTACCTAGATAGCTGTGAAACTGAAAAGGTCCTGTATGTAGCCACTGAGTATGTAACTCCATTATCCACTCAATTAGAAGAAATGTCACTGGAAGGCCAACAAAAAGAATTGTTTTTATCTTGGGGCTTATTTCAAATCACAGTAAGTACCTTATAATTAGTATTGCAGTATGAACTTTTAATTTAATTTTTAACATACTGCCTAGGTCATATTAGCTACAAGCATTCTATATACAATAACCAAAGATATCGTCATTACTGATTATCTCATATCATTATTACCAACTGTATAACCAATAACCATATAACTAATAAATTCTGATGCAATAGAGTAAAATATTAGTGACACTCATTTGTTCCTTTTTGCAATAATAAAGTCTTTCTTTGTGCCTCTTACTGACAACTACTATATTTGCAATAACTGTGTGATTTTACATGTTAGCTATGGCAAATTGCATTATCATTAATGATAAGTTTAACACATTATATTTCCCCTTTCAGAGAGCTTTATCATTCCTAAACAATGATGGTAACATGAGACACAACAATGTCTGTTTATATTCAGTATTTGTAACACAAGCTGGCGAGTGGAAGCTCGGTGGATTTGAGTTCCTGACCACACAAAGCCAAGGTGACAGCTCTAACCCTATTCCAATCAAAGTTTTGCCAGCGCTGGAAATCTATGATCCACCGGAAAAGAATGATCCTACCAAATTGAAGCTGGTAACAAAATGGTATGATATTAATTTTATAACTGTTGATGATTAAATTTGGTGGTTGACAATAAGTTGTATACCTTAAAATGTTATCTCTATGACATCCTGGGTTTGAATATTCAATAGATAAAGAACTGTGATTTTGTATGAACTGTAAATAACTATGTAGGTTATTGTCTGTCCCATGTTAGTGTAGGATGTAAAAAGTAGAGTCTAGTCTTCCTGGGATGTTGTAGGAGACTTTTTTCGTTGACTAAGGGACTAGGGGTTTATGGAATCTATTGGCTAGCAATCAGTCACCAATGATCTAAATAACTTTGCAACCCCAATATTTACGCTAAAAGGTGACCAAGGACATCTTTTTATGCCTCCTAAGTTCTGGCCACCGCAAAAGGCAATAAGGACATGAATGTATATGTATTTAATCCATCATTAATTCCTCGTTCCACTTGACAGCTCATCTGATATGTGGGGCTTGGGCTGTCTCATTTGGGAGTCATACAATGGTCCCTTGAAGAGTCAACCCTCACTGAAAAACCTCCAAAACATTCCAAAGCAACTGTGCTCACTGTATTGTGAGCTTGTTGGTGCCAATCCACCGTCTCGGCCGAACCCAGCTGATATTATTACACGGTAAGTTATTGTTTGTCATTCTTTTATTAGTTTGGGTTGTTGTCAGCTGTGCTTCGAGTTAGTAGATAAATACTAGTTTTGTATGTATAGTATATGTAGCAGAATATTATTAAAGTATGAACCTTTAAAATGTTATAATAATTATAGTAACATTAACATTGCTGTTACAATGGATTAGGTTCAACTATATATTTCAGTAAACTGAGTTCGTAATGAAATTTCGAATGTTCATCTTTGCGAGGAGTTAGCTTATAAATCAGTCAAGATTTCATATAGGACACCTTCATGGCTTATACCTTGATAATAATTGTAACATCATATGAAACAGTGTTGTATCACCAGAATTTAAACACAATGTGATGTAATGTCATTAATAAAATGAGACTTTATTAATGTCTATAATTGTCTTCCAGATGTAGAAAGCAAGGCGGCTTCTTCAAGAACGACCTAATAGATACAATGTTGTTCCTAGAAGAGATACAAATTAAGGAGAAAGTGGATAAAAACAGATTCTTTTCGTCACTGAGTTCACATTTAGACAATTTCCCCGAAGCAGTGTGTGTTAGGAAGATACTGCCTCAATTGATGACTGCTTTTCATTATGGAGATGCCGGGGCTGCGGTTTTGGCTCCTCTGTTCAAGGTAGGATACTGTCTAGTTGTGTAGTTATAGCATTGCCTGTAATAATATAATATTTGGACATTATTACATCAATTGAACTAGCCCCTTGGTGAGTTCATTTAAGACTTGTGTTAAGGGTACTAGTCAACGTATATTTAAGAAATATATACATATTATATATAGATAAATAATCAACGACCAGACTGGAAAGCAGAAGAAAAGCGTAGTTCTTAACTCTGCCACCACCGGGAATCGAACCTGGGACCTCACGTTTAGCGTTCCGGCGGCTAACCGATCGCGCCACGGAGGTCGTCATAAGTAATGTCTCGTAATACTTCCACTGTTCAATATATTCCTTACAAAAGTGTCCATAAAATCATTCACTCATAATGTTATAATTTTCATTTGATTCACCATCTACTACAATCTTACAATTCGATTTACCAAAGCCCTACTTAATAATAACCATTGCTTTCAATGACAAATCATACTTGAGTAAATGATTTTGTCAGTTACTAAAGGAAATGAGGAACATAATAATTTTATAACACCCAAAGACAAGCTCAATTTCATTACATCCTACTACACATATCTATAAAGTGCAAAATGTGTACCGCCCATGGAGTAATTAATAAGAGGAGTTGGCCTTACGCAATATTTGTATGGAAACTAGCGTGGCATTAGGCGGGGTGAAACGAGGTACGCGTGATGAAGGGGATATATTACAACCAATCAAAACACGGCATCGGCCAATCAAATTAGGTATCTTCTTTCTACTACACTTTTTTAGACTCCGCATCGCGTAACGGGGACTGCTCCTTACGCCGGGTCCTCTTTATATTTGGTTCGTGGTACCGCCCAACCTCACAACCAAAAGTCATTGTAAAACTTACTTCAGATTAAACCGAATTATTTTTTATTATACTTCAATTTTTAACGCCAATTTATTTTCCTTATTTTATTCCAGTTAGGTAAAATGCTTGATGATGAAGAATACCAAAAGGAGATAGTGCCATGTGTAGTGAAACTGTTCGCGTCGAATGACAGGAACACTAGATCTAGACTTCTATTGCATCTAGACCAGTTCATCATGCACCTTCACAATGCTACGGTAAGAATTTTGTTCTAGTAACTGCTGTAGAGTTAATGTAGCTTTTTTAAATACATCTGCTTTTTATGAATGTAAGAGAAAGTATTGCCTATTAGGAGATGAGATACACTCTTGACTAGATCTCAAGATATATGATCAATATTGGGTATTCTCCTATGCAGGATTTAAAAAGCTTTTCTTAATCCTGGCAAAACATTTTCTCAAAATATTAAGTGATTTGCATTCGTTATTCTGTAAAAAAATATTCGATCCCCCAAAGTGGCACATACTTTATTCTGACGTATTTACAACACTTATAAGTTTTAATTAAACACCTATTTTTAACCAATATATTCTCAAATAATGAATAAAAACTGATAAAGCACCATTTCACTATTTCAATTATATTGTAAAAATTAAAAATTTCTTTCTCTTAAAAAACTACTTACTTTTACCGACTACTATAGCTTATTTACCAACATTTACAGGTAAACGACCAGATATTCCCGCACATAGTCCACGGATTCATGGACACAAACCCCATAATCAGGGAGCAAACAGTCAAGTCTATCGTCCACTTGGCGCCCAAATTGAACTATAACAACATGAATGTGGAGGTACTGAGGCATTTCGCCAGACTGCAGTCTAAAGATGATCAGGGTGGGATCAGGTAAATGGTACTTAGATGATTAGTATTAGGTCTTTGTTTAATTCTTATGGCTATTAGGTTAAAAGAACATGATAAATACGGAATTGTCCATCGAAATTACTGGATTTGTACACCAGGATAATACAATCGTAAATCTTGAATAACGTTTGGTGTACGATGGTGTATATTGTTCGAGTATCTTTTAGATTTTTTAATGTACGTTTAATTATTTTTCAATTGTATTGAAAGACAACGAAAAGGTATCAATTCTATGTTTGATTTCGGACCAGAAATGTTTGTTGCATAATATTTCTAGTAAGAGGCAATAGATAGATACGCACAATACAACATTACCTAAAACGTATTACGTTAGGTATTGTCGGTGTAGTAAAACGTGGTTATCAAGTGAAATACCACGAATCGGATAAAATATGTATGCTTGAGAATACAACTACGAGTAAAATACTCAATTAGACAAACTATATGTGTCACAGCCTGCCTCAGGCCTATCAATTTCAATGCTGATATTTACCACTACCAAATAGCTACCTATATTGTCATTCTACCAAACATTATGTTTGAATTATTAATTGATAACCTAATAAAACAATAACTTCCTTCCCAGAACAAACACAACAGTCTGTCTGGGAAAGATAGCGGCCCATTTACATCCCCAAATAAGACAGAAAGTCCTCGTATCGGCCTTCGTAAGGGCCACGAGAGATGCCTTTCCACCCGCCAGGCAAGCCGGGGTATTGGCACTGGCGGCCACACAACAGTACTTCCTACTGGCTGAGGTCTCGCATAGGATACTGCCGGCTTTATGTCCGCTTACTACGGATCCTGAGAAACAGGTATACTATATTACTTATAAGTATTTTTTACTATATGAGACCGGGTTGTATTACAATAAAGTTAAATAACGATGTGGATACCTTTATATCTTACGACCTGGGCCCTTACTCCACTAATTAACTTTGACAGCCACTCAACTGCGAGGCTATAGCGATAAATCTGCATCTCGGCCGTAAAAGTGGCACTCTGCTAATATTTTGACAGCCACAATAGCGCCATAATAGTGAGTCAATGGCACTTCAGTGGCCACTCAAAGTACAGAAATTATTGTCTATGGATTACAACAATTTGAAAAACTGTTTGCACTGACAATGCAGCAATGTCAATTAATGCATATTGATTTAGCAGTTAAAAGTTTTAAGTTTATAACGTAAACGTAACTAAAAACGTAACTGAAAAAATATTTTATGTTTTTAATTGAAACTAAAACTACTAACTGAGTGTGTGAGTGTACATTAGATATTGACCATAGACAAAGAAAGCTGTCAAAACAATAGTAGAGTACCAAATGAAGGCTAGAGTACCCGCCACATAAGGTGGCAGTAGCCAAACTTGGAACTAAATTTGACGTTTCCGCCATTGCGTGTTATTTTGTATGAAAGGTAAATTTAGTATTACCAGCGTTGTGTTTTTTGCCCACTCTTTGTAATTTTTATGTTTGTTAAGGGTGATTATAATAAATTGATTTCTGGAGTTTCTTGTTAGTTCGTCTCCAAGGGAACTCCTCCGCTGAACTTCTTCTTCTCAATCGTTACGCTCTTATCAGAGCGGTCGTGGTCTTCATGACGTGGCATCTTGAGCAGCCGAAATGGTTGGTGAACTAACCTCGGTAAAAATATGTAAAGACAATGCTCAGTGCCATGTTTGAAATAGTTTTTTTACATACATACATACACATCACGCCTGATTCCCTGTAGAGGGGTAGGCAGAGATCACGGATCCCCATTTGTCCCGATCCTGACAGACCACTTTCGCTTCATTGACATTCATACATTCTCTAATACACTCTCGGCGGTTATAGGTACTCCTAACGTCACCTTTTTTCAATATAGCGTCTATCTGACTGTTACATATATGTCTTATTAGGCCGGCCCCTACGTAACCGCCCTTCCACTTCACTCATATATATTCCTTTTGTCAATATATAGTTTTTTTAATTTGTACTTAGATCATAAAATAACTTTCAAAGAGAGCTTATGATAGGGCCTATTTTGAATAAAAATATTTTGACTTTTGACTTTGGTATATTTGTTTTATTTGAGTTTATAGCTCTGCAACCAAAGATCGTTACAAATGAAACCTCAATATAATGTATCGAGCCGTATGGCACAGTGAGTGCTAGTTTTGGCGTGTTTACTGGCAACACTGGATTACGCGACTGTGGCGACGCCTCCAACTGCCACCTTATGTGGCGGGTACTCTATTGAACTAATATTAAGGGACGTCAGACGCAGAAGTATTTCGATAGCGCTTCAGTGGCCAAAATTTGTTAGTGGAGTGCGAAAAGTGTCAAATTACGGCCATTGAACTGCCACAATGTCGACACTGAAGTAATATTGTGGCCAATATGAATTAGTGGAGTAAGGGCCCAGGGCCTATGCAACTGGGTCAAAACGTGGGGTTATATAAAAGGATCTATATATTTATTTAATTTTATCGTGATACGAGTGATATAGTAAAAAGTGAGTGTTTCTATATAACTTTTGTAAATCGTTTAAGTATATGTATATATACCGTATGGGTGAGGGAAAAGCAAGAGAGAGATTTGCCAGAAAGATGCAACAGGTTTGTCAGGAAGATGAAGATCGAT
Organism: Leucoptera coffeella; assembly: GCA_030578115.1. Lineage (NCBI taxonomy): Eukaryota > Metazoa > Arthropoda > Insecta > Lepidoptera > Lyonetiidae > Leucoptera > Leucoptera coffeella. The sequence continues at coordinate 113,315 of JAMBLF010000927.1, forward strand.
AGTCTCTCCCTATTTTGTCGGGGAAGTAGAGTTATGAATATACTATATCCTTGCCGTAATGATTTTGGCAGAATTGTTGGAACGCAAGCCATAGATAGAGCCATATATGCAATAGCCATTTGAAATAGACAACCCAATACAATTTTGCTAATGTGTTCTCAACTCGAAATCAAATTTTTTTTAGAATCTCTTATTCAGGAAAGTCTCTATCAAGTCAGCAACGCATGCCACAGATTTTATTTGAAATTACACTAAATCGTGATTTTGTTACAGTATTAACATTATTCTGATTGTTTCCAGGTTCGTGATGCGGCTTTCAGGACTATCAGAGGCTTCCTTGGCAAACTGGAGAAGGTTTCAGACGATCCCAGCTTGAAAGAGGGAATGGGTAAGGCCTACCAATCTTATCATATAATATATATTTAAAAAGTTATCTTTGCACAATATTATGGTAGAAAATTGATGTTCATAAAACACAGGACCCAGTTCTTTCATAAGTTTAAGTTTTTTAAGAATCCGACGTGCAAATGCACACATGCGAAAAATATAAAATTACAAACTACTATCTTGATTTCTGCTTATTGTATTGCTTGTATAATTGCTGCAACTATCTAGGAAACCAACTTATTTCGTATACCTTCATGTTCTTTAATCTCTCTCGGAGTAGACGAAACCTCGTCCATATAATGTCTCCCAGATCACTGTTATATATCGGAACAATGGTGACAGATTGCTACCTTATCCCCCATAGACTCCATTTACCCCTTGTCCCTTAGTAGCCTTCTACAACATGCCAGGAAGAACCGCAACTAGCATTAAGGTTGCAATAAACAAATGAGGTATTCATCCGTATAGCTATTAGCCGTTAAACTCATCCCTTTATCTTTATAGAGGCAGACGTACACACAGCGACCCCGTCGCTTAGCAACGCGGCGGCGACGTGGGCGGGATGGGCGGTAACGGCGGTAGCGTCCAAGTTCTACCGCTCGCACTCCGACACCGCAAGGGTTAACACGGCCCGGTGCGCGCTCTCTAAGCCCGGATCTCTTGGTAAGTAACTAATGTAATAATTATCTGTTCAAAAGGAATATATGTGACTTGAGTTGAAGGGCGGTTACGTATGGGCCGGCCAATCAGATGGAATGAAAATGACAGTCACATAGACGACATATTGAAAAAGGGTGATGTTAGAAGTACTTGTAACCGGCGAGTGTGTGTGAGGAGGTGTGTTAGTGTAAATGAAGCGAAAGTTGATTTTCAGTATGGGTACAGATGGGGATCCGTGATCACTGCCTATCACTTTACAAGGAATCGGGCGATTGTGTGTACGTATCTATGTGTTCCATTAAGTATAGGCAGAGACTATTGAAAACCACGTTGAAAGATCTAGAAATATCTTTGTCGCTACCTAAAAATCTTTTCAAGAATGGTCTTTACAACCTTTGTCGTAAAAATCTGGTTAAACGTCGACTCGAGGTGGACATCAATAACATACATACATTCTCGGGAATATAAACTGTTCATCTTTTTAGTAGAACCTACAAACATACTATAATTATTAATGATATTAACTAATTACAAAAAACTTACGAAAAGAATTATGAGTTGTATGTATATAGTAAAAAAACTCTCACATACGTCCCATATAAGCACTTCATTTTAAAACTTCTTTCTATTAACAGAGCAACCGTCGTCAAGCAGTATGTCGACCACGACGTCCTCAGTCACCTCGATGACGTCACTGGAGCGCAGTGAGTCCGCCTCCGACTACGACCCCGACCACTGGGATATGGGCGCTTGGGGGGAGATCGACTCCAGCGCCGGTAATATGACGTGACCTTACACGCTACCTTGCTTTATCAAATTCTTGAAATAGATACGTATGGTAGACTTTAAGAAATGATTTTCGGCTTAGTTAAGATTGATAAATCGATATACATAGATATACATTCACGTAATTTAATACTTTTCGGGGTTCAGAACCGAAGAGATGAAATATATTCTAGGTATTATTTTAGCATAAATATTGCGGTTGTGACGTCATATGGAACATAAGTGACAATGTGTTAGCCTATCGCAGTATAGATTCTATTGATCCCAAAGTCCCTCAATCGCCTCCTACAACATACCGGGAAGAACAGCAGTTAATTAACATTCTTCTTACCTACTTGTCTATTTATTCTATATACAAAGTATTATTACTACCTTTGCTACCATATCACAATAACCTTATTCACAAAATCACTAATCTCTTAGAAAATTAATATCATTATTTATCGCGAATCTCTTAGTAATAGTATAGTATTAGTAAAATTTCTTTTCAGGCACTAACACAGGTCCTAGCGTAAAATCTCCGCCGAGCAGTGGCAGTGCCCCGGCAATATCGGGGTTGGCAGCCCTTTGCGAGGACGACTGGGATAACGAGGAATGGGGCACGCTGCAGGAGGAACCGGTGAGGTCTTTTTGTACTTGTGGGGTGGATAGGATGTAGGGATATGTATTTAGGCAGGCTCGAGTTTGAATAAAGAATGGGTTTGGATGTTTATTGGTTGCAGGTTGCAGATCGTACTAGATAAATTCTACTTAGCCATAATTGTCTGTTGTGATATATTGGGAAGAATGAACATAATGAAGGAATGAACCCTGTTGGGGTACTCTGGGGTAGCTGTCAAAGTCTCTTTAGCTATCAATGTGGCACATGGTGTTTTATATAGGCGAGTAAAACGCTCCTTTGAATAAGGTAATCTTTTCTAAGTAATGTTTTTCTTCAGCACATGATATTGTTATGTGTTGTATTCATATATTGCACATGAAATTATACATTATGTGATGTGTTTTTCAACTACATATCAAATTTTGGCAATGTTTTATCTATTCTGAAGCGCATGTATATTAAGTACGTAGCGTGAAGAACAGAAAAGCATCAGAAGGTAAATGTGTGTGAGAAGCAAGGGATTTGTCAGGATCTTGCCAAATGGTTATAAAATTAATAGTTTGTCTATCCCCTTAAGGACCAAGAGACAAGACAGAGACAAACGCGTTCACGGCCATTACATCTTGCGGGGTAGTCAGAGGTTCAGGTTTCCATCTCCGCAATTGCGAAGGTAGTAATTCTATGGCCACTTCGAACCCACGTGTTAATATTATTAAATAAATATTTTTTTAATAGCATAATAGTCAAGACTTGTAAATGGCAACATGGCTTATCACCTGTCACATTGAGTACTGACTATCTGGTCAACACGTGGGTACCTGAGATGTTAATATATGTATGTATGTACGATTTTTGCTTCCCAGACCGCAGAAGCAGAACTAGTGAGTCCGTCAGAGACGTGGAACAACGCGGAGTGGGCCCCCCACGCCACGATAGTCAGGAACACGGTGCCCGCCAAAGAGAACGCTAACAACAATAACACTGCCGCTTCTAACTGCGCCAATGCGTGGGAAGACGGAGAGTTTGAACCTATTGAGGAGGTTGTTGATGGTATGTATTTGTGTGTTGGTGTTTGGATACGTGTCGTTAATGTGTATCTGTATTTTGCTGCAATATATACGACCTCCGTGGCGCGATCGGTTAGCCGCCAGAATGCTAATCGTGACGGTTCGATTGCCGGTGGTGGCAGAGTTAAGAACTACGCGTTTCTACTGCTTTCCAGTCTGGTCGTTGATTATATATGCTATATATGAATTTATATAATAAGTATACATTTCTTAAATATACGTTGACCAGTACCCTTAACACAAGTCTTAAATGACCTTACCAAGGGGCTAGTTCGATTGGCTAAATATTATTGTTATATAGGAAGGTATAAAAGGTACTGGCATGTTATACAAGTACTAAGCAAGAAAGCCTCTAAGGAAGGAGAGTTTGAGCCGATTGAGAAGGTCGTTGAAAGTATGTACTTGTGTGTTGGTATTTGGACACGTGTCGTAAATATGTCGCTTTATAGTGCTATAATATAAACAGTGTTACGGTTCACTACCTATCACGTTGGATGCTGTCTATCTAGTGAAACGCGAGCTTCGATTAACCCATACCTAACATGCCTTCATGCCTCAAGCTTCAGACTACTCCGTCACAATAAAAAGGAAGTCATGAAGTAGTATATAGGAAGGCATAAAACATATTGACATTATGAAATGAATTGATTTTTATTCAACATAAGGATCATAAAATCACTTTCACAAAAAAAAACATTTTTACATGAAAAATTAAACTTAAAAATAGATAATCTACAAAAATTAAAATAAAACCAATTAAAGTATTGGCATTTCGTAAAAAAAACCCGAATACTTTTATGTTTCTTTAAATTTACATTCAATCTTTGATACATAGATAAATATATCTTACTACTCCGTAAACCCTTACAGGCAACAACGCGTCCAAACTAGAAGAAATGAGGAAGAAGCGCGAAGAACGTAAAGTGCACCGACAGAGGGAGTTAGAAGCGAGGCGAACCGCCAGGGGCCAAGGACCAATGAAACTAGGCACTAAGTTAAATGCACCACCGCCGCCTTTCTAATTCATAAGGGAAACAGTACTGGTAATGTCTCGGATTAACTTCTGTCACTAGCTTAAAGACATGGTTTACCCCCTGTCATAATCACGCAAAATGGTCCCAGTGGGGACTAATTGCGGAAACCACGGAGCCCAATAAACTAAACCCCTGTCATAATGGATACTGATTATCAGGTAAAACGGGGTTTCGAGTTGTCATAGACTGTTAGTTGATGGTAGACACTCGAATTGTGGTTACCATGAATTCTGGTTACCATTAAAGGGTTTAACAGTCGTGGATATGTAGCTGAAAACGTGACGAAGTTGTTGTGTTAATTAGAGTTCTGTCGACCTTAGAAATGGGTATTAAAACAAGTGATATACAACACACATTTTATTGAATAGTTACAATAAAACCATAAATATCACAGCATATTAAGTAACGAAGTAAAAACTCAAAATAAAGGTAAATTTCTAGTTTATCTGGTATTAACAACAAATAGACAGTATATTGAATAAATTAGGCTGTGTTCAGACGTGCGCGTTTTGTGCGCGTTTTCTGCGCGTTTTCTGCGCGTTTTCTGCGCGCGCGGATTCAGCGCGCGTCGCGTGTTTTCCCAAACGCTAAAGCAGTTTGAGGTTTATTGCTAATTACATAAAGTTTATTTTCATGGTAAAACACGCGACGCGCGCTGAATCCGCGCGCGCAGAAAACGCGCACGTCTGAACACAGCCTTACAATTGAATTTTTAGACTATTACACTATAGGAATAGAAAAAACCTTGTCCAGATAGTCCGTAAACGTGCTATTGATTTTGAGTCTTCGTATTTTAATATCTTCTTTAATTCCATGATCAATTCAATCTTCACGCTGACCTTAAAACAACCAATGAAATTGATATTTATGCATTTATTAGATTAGATACGTTTATTGAAAGAACATCAGGGGTCTACTAATGCGTTTTCGCACAATAATAATTTAATATGACTTCAGTATTAGTTATGAAGTTGGTAGTGGATTAGCAAGTGTCAAATTTCACAATTACTGACAGCAAATATGTCAAAATTCGCCTTAAAGATGGCGAAATTAGTTTCTTTTACTATTCCACTAACGACTTCACGCAGTAACTGAAGTAATATTGAACTACGATTTGCAAAAAGCATTAGTGGAATTTGGGTCGCTGTATTACAATGAATGATTTGTCATTTAGGTAATGGTGGATTCCTAATTGTCATTTGATGTGTGGAATTTGGTGGATGTAAGTAATTGATTAGGATTTTAATATAGATTCTAATGATTAGATAGCATACACAATTAGATTTTCTACTAAAATCTTAGTCGTAGTTTCATTAAGAATTCTGTTTTGTAACTTATTTTAATGTAATGTCAAAGCATAAATTCAACATATTCCGTAAAAATATGACCATGTCATAATATCTTATATTTATTACTTATTTTTAATTAATTGTTTAAGACAAATTAGAAAGTGATTTTATTGAAAATATTCATTATAAATAAGTTTTTATTCCTAGATAGATAGACCTAAAGAAACATACACATTTTGTAAGCTAAAAGTATAATAAGATTTTTATGTTGTCAAATGGGCCTAATATTATTTAAAAAATTATAAATTTACTTTCAATTATAGATACCATGTGTTTCCCAGAAACATATTATGTAAGAAACTAAATTATTTATAACTTTTTAGGAACAATTTATCAGTGCCACATGTTTATAATAAATATGATTTAGCCTACATATCGCTATGAATTAATTTAATAAAGTAATTATATTTATTATACAAAAATTAACATAATATACAAAAAATAACATAATAACACTAACGATACATAATCGTTAGTGTTATTATGTTATTTTTTGAAATTATTATTTTCAAGTCTTTTACTAAGGCGGTAACTGAACGGTCTTAGATTTGACTTAGTCATCTTTTTATTTAAGATCTCTAAATTTAGAGCATGAACACTAAACCTCTAGAAATAATTATTGCTGTTTTCGCTCAAACTTCTATTGCAGGGCGATATATAGGAGTAAAAATAACATTTTCGTTTGTTTTTTATCATGGTCGTTGATTATATGTATATACCTATGTATGGTATGCACATATTTCATACAATTCACTTATTTCACACTTTTATGTACGATTAATACTCATATCAAGTCTTGTATGTATTTATCAAGAAGTTAGTTAAATTGGTGTGGGTACTAAAAAAGATTTACGCATTTTGAAATCCATCCCTCATTTTTAATGTATCACTTTTAAACGAAGTTTTGGTAAATTTTATTATTGATTAAATGCTCTCTTACATGGTATTTATTAATTTATATTTGTAATTAAACAATATTTGTGTTCGTTTAAGAAATTCGTAATAAGAAATGTGCTTGCACGTTTTTTCATTGTGGTATATCTAACAATTTCGAGATGTGGTCTGAAATTATTATTAATAATATGGATGTTATTATAAATATAATAATATTGTTATTTACTTATAAAATCAGTGAGATTTTTAATGAACCTTGTACGACCTGAACCCAATTGTATGTTGTGATTGAATGTGCTTAAGATATTAATCGTAATACCATTATTCTATAATTGTGCTGATTGAATTTAATATTGTAAATAAAATAAGAATAATAACATGTGCTTATTATTTCGAATCACACTTTACTTCCCTTAATCCATTTCGGGGTTAAAGGTACCTCAGAACAGACCCATACATCTATGAACATATACTACATTTAACAGTAGGTGTATTAATCTTATAATATACATAGTCCCGCCCTTGTATATATATAATTTGCATACATAACACAATACCACTATATTACCACTACTATATTTTTAATGGTAAATTTTTTGTTATTTATCTGGATCGTACGTATGAAAATACTACCATGTTTATCTTAATCCCTAAGAGATAATGAACAAGGCAAGATCAGGGTTAATAACTAGTAATAAAGATAATACGTAAATGACGTCTAATATAAATAAACAACTTCCTAAAGTTAGTTACGAAGAAACTGGGGCCTTAGATTGCAATGTAATGTAATGCATTTTAAGCACAATATTACTTCAGTAGTGATGCAATAGTTCTTCAGTGGCAGTAATGATTGGTACTCCACTTACAACTTTACGTCACTGAAGCGCTATCCAACTGCGTCTGAAGTACAAAAAAGTTACTCCACTAATCAAACGTGCCACAATATTAGTTCAATCGCATTATTTTTGTTACTCCACTATCGTTTTGACAGCTTTGTCTATGCTCAATCGTAAGCGAGTGCGATGTTGATTTGCCAGTGAAGCACTAGTGACGCGCTATTGAGTAACTATCGAGGTACAACTGTGATAAATCAAAATTTTAGCAGACTACCACTTTTACAGCAGAAACGCAGTAGCAACGCAGTGGTATCGCCATCATAGTTAATTGGTGGACTAAGGCCCCTGTTTTTTCCAAAAAGATCGTACACGGTGAAAGAACTGCCATGAATATACTCTTATTGCAAGTTAATTCCCAGAGGTATGGTCCAATCTTAGTTTCACTAACTGTTATCAGCTTTTTGTGTCTAGTTACTTAAATAACGCAATATGAATGGTTGATTGATCTTATACATAAAGTGCAAATGTGAATGAGAAAGTGTTTCAGGGTTAACCATAAAGTTCACGGATGAAAAATACCACAAAAACAATGAACTATGATATAAAAGCGTCAATAAATGGTCTATGTATCCCTTTAAGAAATGATAACAAAATAAAACAAATAACATATAGATAATACATTTAATACTACTATTTTATTGTTAGTAACACTTAAACAATCTCATGTTAGCAAAGATGAAATAAGCCGCTTGCCATCAAACACTTATGTGCTGGAATAACCATGCTTCAATTGTACACCCTATCAGACATATGTTTGATTATTCATTTCTACGAGTATTTATATGGAAATGTATGTAGAAACATCGATATTTATTTCTGTTTATACATCGATATAATATTTAAAAATGAATCATTCACATATCTGATAGATAGAACAATTGAATCTGCGAACTGTAAACACATTCACAACCAAGCAGAACGCAAAATGAAAGCTATTTATGACAACTAATCAGTTCAATTTTTAGTGACAAATGAACATTTCAATTGGTGAAAAAAAGCCAATATCACGAATACTGTTAACCAAAAAACTAATCAATACTTATATTGAAGTAAAAGTTTAAAAACAATTATCTATACACCTTCGTTTTGTAACTAACAAAAATATTACATTGTTTTATTGCTACTGAATTATATAGAAATTAGTTTGCTACAGCAACCAGGAAGGTATCAACAGTATTCGTTCCAGTATATGTTCTATATGGCTTTTATAATCAAATAAAACACAAGATTATGGAAAAGAAACAATGAATGAGTCTGCCTGGCCGTGAAATGGTGACTTACAGTTTAGAACGCAGGTCGGTTGCTCCAGCGGCTAATTGTCAGGATGGACTCTCGAATCTGGAATTAAAAAAGAAACATTAACAGTAGTTCCTTTAGTTCTTCTTCAAATGGTTTGTATGTAAATAGTGTGACGTTTAAGCTTATTGAATTTTTGAATAAAATATATACTCCAAACGTAAAAGGGTAAGTTAGATAAAGAAGTAGGTACGTATACAAGGGACGTATATTAAGAACATTTAGATATATACACTTTTAATCTTTTAGTCGACTCCTAGATCATGCAGAAAAGTAGGTAATTGATACGTAAAAAATATCCACATTTTCACTTTTACCACTCTAAGTGTTAGGTAGTTATACATAGATACACATCACGCCCATTTCCCTGCAGAGAAAAAGGCAGAGATCACGGATCCCCATCTGTCCCAATCCTGACAAACCATTTACACTTCACTTAATATACATATACACAAAAATAATCTTTTTTTATTAAATCCATTTACCTCATATTCATAGCGTTAGAGTTGCCAGGCTCAGCCGCGTAGCCCAGGCTCTCGTAGAACTTGATCAGCTTGTCCTTGCAATCGAGAGACATCTTGTAGCAGCCCACCTCTTGAGCTAGTAGAGACACTGTCACCACAATTCTGTGAAGCAAAGTACACATACATTATATACATTTACATTCCTTAATCACTTTCGGACGGATAGAACCTCGGAGACAATAGTATCTCCTAGGTGACATTTTAGCATGAATATTGGGGTTAAGATGTTATATGTTTTATGGGTTGCTTTCCTAGTTCTATTTAGTCCTAGTTCTTAAGTCGCCTCCTACGACACGCCAGAATAACGGTAGCCAGATGGCATTCTTTTTACAGCCCAGCTAGCACGGGATTTATAGATTGAAAACATGTGAGGCTCTTGAGGTGGGACTAATTTGGATCAGATCTTTCCGGGTTCATTTATACGTCATAGCAGCATAAATCAATAGAAACATTGTGTTTATAAAACTCCATTATTTTGCAATGCTATTTGAAAATACTTCTGTACAATAAACTAAATGTAATAAAAGAAGTTTTATAATATAGTAGTACGTCATAACGTATTCAATGACGCACAATTGAAATGTCGCACTACTGAAAATGGGTGACATCAGAAGTAAACTAACGAAAAATACTTATGTGCGCCGCCTGCAATGAAATATTTCTAAAAGGGTACAAGTTCATATTAAATACAATGTGGCTTTTAGAAATTATTAACTCACTAGGACTTTATTATTTATTATTGTTGTATTTTATTTTTTTATGAATTAATTGATTAACTTTATAATTAGTTTTATTATCGTATTGGGTACCTGTAAGGAATATCAAAATGTAAATGAAATAAATAAATTGCATTTTAAACTAAATACGTAATTTACGAAATAATCGTAGGAATAAGAAATACTATGATCTCTTTCTAACGCAAATGCAAATAAAATTATCCTTATCTAAATCTATGATTATTATTTGTTGATTACTATTGTTCTTAGAACTTAACCTTTACAATATAAATACAATAACTGTATAGCTGTATTGTGGACAAAAGCGTTCACGCCCATTAACCCTTACGGGGTAGTCAGAGGTTCATGTTTACATCTCCGTAATTGCGATGGTAGTAATTTTATGGACAACTCAAACCCAAGTGTTGACCAGATAGTCAGTACTCAATATGACATGTGGTCAGCCATGTCGCCATTTACAAGCACTAACTATTACCTGTACGGGGAACAGGTAGGTTTCCTCACGATGATTTCCCTCATCGTATAATTCAATGCATTTCGTGAATGTGTTTTTATTACGAAAATGTACAAAGAAATTCATTAACCTTCATTGCCATTGGTACATGCTCAAGCGGGATTCGAACCCTGCACCCATTGATACAGAGCCCAAGCCCCAAACAACTGAGCTACGTCGAATAATATATTGAATTGTGGAGCGTATATTATAAAGAGTGTATTAGTAAGAATAAAGAGACAGGAATGTCTCTGTAGGTAGTTTTTTTATAATATTTAGGTTTCAGAATAGATTAACAAAATATATACTTACAATTTACCTAGCTGTTTTCCTCTGTAGGTGTCGTTGACTACGACATCCTCTAAACGACCACGCTGAAAACACAATATATAGAAAGAAAAATCTATAGGAAGCAGTAAAAGGAATGTATAACGTCTGAAGACCCTTGGGATACATATACATTGACGTCCATAATCTCCATAAATAAGCATTAATATGTTTCATAGAGAGCGGCCCGTAGATTCCAATTACCCCTACCCTCAATCGCCTCCAACGACATGCTAGGAAGAATGGCAGCTACTTTGCCTTCTTATTACGTTACAGACAAGTACGGGACAAATATTAAAAGACATTTATGCACTTTTTAGTAGATAGCTCGCAACGTCAGACTGGTGGTCCATACTGGACATGTATGCCTGTTCAGAAAATCGTATAGCTTTTAGAAGTGAATATCGAGGGCAATTTCGAAAAATTTATTTTTATAAAATTTGCGGATGTCATTCTCTAAAAACATTTCTACAACATCCCAGCCGCTTTAAGCTACGAATGTTGGTTTAGGTGTATTTTGAACTAGTATCCTTAACACAAGTCTGAAATGTATTTAGCAAGGGGCTAGTTCAATTGGTGTAATAATGTCTAAATATTATTTGTTACTAGCTGAATGCGAACCTTAAACCATTCCACCAATTACAAATCTATTGTATTATCTCCAACATGAATGAAAAAATCTTTAGCATATATAATTATCATATATTATCTTTGAAAATCTAAGAAATCTACCAAACCCTTACCAATGAGCAGTTGTGTATAAACTTCTGTTCCACGGTAAGCGTGGCCGCACCTATAATCTTCGAGTTGCGCGTGTCTTCAATCACCGTGACGTAGTAGCCGCTGGCATTCTTCATTTGCGTGAACCGATCTGATAACGACAAACAACATTAATAATTGGGACGGATTAATTGGAAATAATGCTTAAATTTTACAGTCACTGATTGACGTAAGATTAAAACTTAACTTTGAGAAAGTTGAATTATTGTCAAGTGTTTAGTTACGATCAAATTCCTACCTAGATAACATAACATACGCTTCACGACTTGTGTATACACACACCCTTTTTTATTATGGCGGGGTAATCAGATCCTTGAGTGCCCATCACCGAATTATAATTATTGTAATAGGTACATTCAGTTTGCGATTTGATAAACGTAAATATCATAAATAAGCGTTACCGTCGCATTTTAAATTACGATACGAAATACACGAGTTTACAGATTTCAGTTTTGTTACAGGTAATTGAAATTGCTTATCTGAAACTGTCGTAATATTTACATACATATATACAAAACATTCACGTTTGTTCCCTTTCGGGATGTACAGAACCTCAAAAATTAGTACTCGTATAATATTCTATGTCACATTATAGTTTTTTTTTTTTTGTTCCAATGCATAATATCCAAATATATTTTAAATTTATCATATTTGGTATTATTAATCCTTTTACAAAATCAAAGCTACTATTATAAACCACTTATTATATATTATATAGGAAGTGCAAAACTGGTTCAAAATGTCACTGACAGCAAGTTTCTCATTTCAAGGGTAACAACTTACGACATACTATTGTAGAGTGAAATGAGACATTCAAATAAGCCGGCTTGAACTAAAGCAGTGCTACAACTTTATTCAATTGACTCTCAATAATATGTGTTTGAGAAAATCTATAATAATAATAATAGGAGTGTTATGAAGTACCAATACAGAGAAATATAGCATTAAATTACATTAAACAAATCATTTTATTTATCAAAATACTATAGTCGATGAAATTTTTTTTAATATATTTGTACATGTACATTCAAGTCCTTTAATCCATTTTGGGGTGGACAGAACCTTTAACTTTTTAACATAAATATTAGGGTTGCAATGTCATAATGAAGTATTTGTAAAAAATTGTTTATCAGTCGCCAAATAAATTCTTTTTACCCCTAGTCTCTTACATAGTACTACTACAAAATGTCGGGAAGAACGGCAGCTAGTTTGCATTCTTTTTACGTCCCAGACTAGCACAGGATAAAATTTCCATAAAGAATATAAAATATATTTAAAGAAGACTTTATTGATAAGATAATAAAAATAATCTTATCATTGAGATTAGGAATATGGGCAGTGATTTTATTGGAACCGGAACTGATATCTAATGTATAAATATCTATTATCCTTACTTTAATAAACATGATGTATGAAGAATGAAGTTTATTTTTGTCTCTACGTTTTAGATATTAGTTGTAGTATAAAATGTATTATGATAAAGCAATTATTTTATAACATTTATCTACTGGAAAATATATTATAAAATTAACAAAATTAAATGTAACTATCATAATATTTCTCTAAAAATTGTCTTTTTCAATCTTAAAATTAATTTTTTAAGATTTTTGGTCTGGGTTCTGGCTATAATAGAATTTGTATATTTTTTTTAATAGTTTTTGTTACATTTATAGGTAATGTACAAAACCATACCATGTAACTAACAGTATTTTATTATTCTGTAAGCAGTTAACATTTGATAATAGATACTGATTACACAGGTGTAGAATATATTATAAAAGAATAGAAATATTTCAACAATGTTATACTGTTAATGCTGGTATACTTTTTAAGTGCAAGATATTTCTCTTTTAATTATAAGACATTAACTAATAGGTATATCATTCATATAATAATTTATAAGACATTAAGTAATAAGTATAGCCAAATAGTAATGCAGGTGAAAGTCATAAAACAACTTAAGAAAACTTTTTCTATTAACTTTTTTGAAGTCTCTAAGTAATCATACATACCATCAAACTGTTTCCGGGACACATCTCCAACACTGGTAAGTTGTCCAAGCAACTGAAGGAAACCCTTGTCATAGTCCTGCCTCTGCAAGGGCCTCACAACCATCCAAGATTCACCGGGATGTGCTGCACTGATCTTGGGACTGAATTTGGCTGGACTCTTGTCAAAGTTCAGCCTTTTTAAAATCTCAGGCGGATAAAGATAATCCTGAGGATTGGTAATCTAGAAAAGAAAGAATAAATTAAACATTATTCGTTACAAGATGGACTATTTAAATCATAAACTTAATTGATAAGTTAGTGCTAGTTATATGGGGGTGTGGAACGAAGTACTACGTTTCATGGAGACATTTGGTACTTATTGGAAAATAATCGGAACTGCGTAAATAATTAGAAAAGAAATAATATTTTTACTCACAGTATAATTCTTCTCGAAAACCATTGCGTAAATAATATTTATAAGCACTCCATAACAAGACACGTTCAGCCACAACACGTGGCGATTTACATCTAGTTTTATTAAATAGTAATACCGCGAAGAAGTGAAAGTAAATATACGTGGATAAAAGCCGTCGTTGTCGGCCAATCAATAGAATAACCTTCAAAACAAGAACAACTCGTACGAAAACTTGCTTCAAAACAATACTATTGCTTTTTGACAGATGGAACTGACAACAAACTTGACAGAAAACAGCTGATAGCGACATACATTTAGTAGAAAAGTTATAGGTTATAATTCCAGGATTATCAAAATAAACTTAGCAACATCTTTATTATTATAATAATATATTTATGTGTGCAATTAAAATGAATAATGTGAAAATCTGTGTCAAAACTGTGTATTTTTTAACTGAGCAGTGAAGAAAGTGTAGAATATTTAAAAATGTCTTTATTGAGACCCCAAATAGTATCGAAATTCATTAATACTCATAGATATTATTCATTATTAAAAAATAATGACTGTATAAAACCTTTATTAGAATGTTCTGTGCAGCCTCGAGTAAATATTCAAAGACATTTTTGGGAAAAAGACCGAAAAGGAGGTTATGACACTGCTATTAAAAAACCTGCTACTGAAAATCTAAAAGAAGGTTTGAAGTTAATAAAAGAAGAATTTGCATTATGGAAAGAGGAAATGAAAGAGTTTATCAAACTTGATCCTGTTGTTGTATCTAGACCAGGTAAGCTTAAACATATTATGTTGACGAAAGTTTACCCTTTATAAAGTTTACATGTATTCATTCTTTTATGTATCAATGCATATGTATACAGAGACCAAAGATTGCTACCGTAAACGGTTCGGAATAGGTGACATGCCTTACAAGTTCATTAAATTTGAGAAGCACACATATCCTCCTTCTATTGTTTACTCTTTGAACTGTTAGCTATTCCTTCTTTATGATATTTAACCTAATTAAATGTAAATGGTTCTATAGTGAAGAAATACTTGCTAACTTTGGATGGATGGTAATTTTCTGATACAGATGGCTAAGCGACTAAAGACCAATACAATACTTTGCTGATGCTGATCAGTCAAACCCTGGCTATCCCTAAAGGATAATTGTTTTGAAGCATATGTATTCATATTAAAGATGCATGCAATTCACTCGTACAATAACTATTCTTTCATATATCACATGGGTTTGGCTATACCCTTTAATATTCTCTTCATTATATAGTAAGTTTTTTATATTTTGAACTTCTTTTTCGCCTAACATCCAACTCATATAATTTACTCTACATATATACATATTGGGTGTATCTACCCAACCTGAACACATACAAAACAATTCATAATTCTGTTCTTATAACTCTAACTTTATTATAAATTTTGAGCACTTAACTAACTCTAGACTAAAGTGTATGTAAACGCGCCTTAGTGCTGATAAGCGTTTTTTGACGTTTTAGGTTTATTTACAATTCGATACGTTTAGAGGTTGAAGCTAAAGCGAGAAATCTCGCTTATCAGATATATCGATATATTTTGTAACAAATCAGTTAAAACAAAATGTGATTTTTCGGCAAATGCATATGATCTTATATTATTAACATACGATGTGTAATCTGTTTGTGTAAAATTGTATGTGCTTAATTTGTTTTATTTTGAAATAAGCTGTTGACGGGATGACATCGACTCGTCAAGAATAAACGAATACTTTTTCCCATCTCTAACTCTTTGAAATCCAAATCCAAATAAATCCGTTATTGAAAAGCATACAATTTTACTTTCAAAAGATTTCTGTTTATTTTTATAGATATTCTAAAAATATAACTTGAAGGGTGTTTCGTTTCCTTTAACGTTCGTGTTATCGTCGTGTGCCGTCATTTTTTGTAAAGTGAAATCAATACAAGGCGGATGTTCGCAAGTCTAGGCAATTCTTCGCCAGCGGCCAATCTCAAGAATATCTATCACAAACTTCAAAGTTTTGTGGGCCGAACTAGCGATACAGTTCAAATAGATCAAGAAAACATGCAGTCAGACGCTGAAAGTGTGGCTTCTAACAACATGTCATACATCACACCAGCGTCGTCAAACCAAGATCTCATGACCATGTCTCCTGAAGAATGCGAGAACATATTCAACAACGATGAAAATGATCTCCTCACCGGCGTTGACTATAGCATGTGTGACGTTACCATGCAGGAAGCGTGTAACAAAGACATGCTCATGGACCCCAACAGCATAGATTTCCTCGTGAAGTGCGCTGAATCAAATCGCCATGCCAATACGATAGACAGAGGTAAAGAAAGCTTATTCGTTAAATTTGATCCATTGTACACGGCACCGAGATTTGATTCTCACAGCCCTAGCTCAGAATCTAACACAACCATTTCGCAAAACAACGATTGTGATGTGGGATATGAGACTGGAGGAAGTCACGCGTCTGTACCTGAAAACCTTACAAATACAACACCTAGAAGATCTCTATCTACCGATTCTATGTTTTTCTCAAAAGAAAAACCTATGCAAAGAGTTTTGCCAGCTGTGAAAAAACCTATTCATCCAGCTAATGCCTTACTCAACCGGACCACTCCTGCTCTTGTGCGCAGTGTGTCCGCCATCATGACACCGTCACGAGTGGCCATTGACAGACTTATTACCATTTCTGGCAACACTCCACCCATTCAGCCAGAGTATCATGCTCAATATTCATCACACCATCTCACTCACATGCAGCAACTTAGGGAGATAGTACAAAAGCAAGATATTGAAGTACAAAGCCTACGTGAGGATAACCGGGAACTGCGGTCGTCTATACGAGAAAAGGAACAAGACGTTGCAAGGCTCCAAGAGGAAATGAGTGCTAAAATAAAAAAGCTAAGAGACGAGAGAGATGCGTTGGTTGAAAGAGAAAATAAGTTACTGCAACAAGTCCAAGATAAAAACCTTAGCAATAGGCAAATGTGTGTGGTGATGGAAGAATATGAGAAAACCATCTCCGCACTCATTTCGGAACACCAGGCAGAGAAAATTAAAAGCTCAACCAAGCTAGAAGAAGTTCTGGCTGAAAGAGATGAAGCGCTGAAACATCTTTCCAACATGGAGTCTTCCTTTAACGACCTCCTTGCAAAGTACGAAAAGTCCAAGTGTGCAATATCAGAGCTGAAAGACAGGGAAAAATCGCTACATGTTAAAATAACCGAATATAACACTGGAATGAAGAACTATGAAGATTTATATAACAATTTGAAAGAAGTGACTTCGGAAAGTCTGAATAAAGCCAACGAGACTCTGGACAATATCAAAAAGAGCCATGCTTTAGAGATGGCCAAATTGAATGCGACTATAAAGAAACATGAGTTGACTATGTCATCACTGCAGGATTCCTTGACTCAGAAAACGAAAGAGAATGAAGAACTGACTAGGATATGTGACCAGCTCATAAATGCCGTCCGCTAAGTCTTAGAATGTCATATTGCATTAATTTTGGTGCTTTTTTGTGTCTGCAACTATACATGTTGCATTAAAATTAAGTCTTTGAATCTATCTTATATTTATTTAATTTTATATCTCTATTGATGTTAGTTTAAATTTGGTTGACATTTAATACTCAGTTTTAAGTTTGTACCTTTATTTAGAAAGTGTAATTGTTTGTACTATTATTAATTTCAATTTATACTTTATTAACATCTTCACAAAAATCTCAGATAATGTAATCATATTAAAAATCTGTTAGAATTTATGTAAAGCTTGAATAATTTGATAAATCTTAAATCTTTAGTTTTCAAATTTTCATCAACATGCTGAAAAGAGTGAATGAGAAACAGTGACAGGTTGCTAGCCCATCTTTTGACTCAATTCATGCATTCATTGGAATGTAACAACTATTATTATATGAGTATTTATGTTAAATTATTTGAGCTTTTCTATGACTAAAATATACTATATGGTTACATTAAATTTCAATTCTGGATTCTTTATTATTATCTGTACTAATTGAGTTTGTAATACATCATCTTGGAAAATTTATATTATTTGTGGCTTATTCTTAGTCAGTTCTCATTAAATATTGCTTTTTGTAGATTAGGGAAATAAAAATCTCATATATCACATATTATATGGAAACTAACTTTCCTCTTAATTTTGAATGCAGAAAAATAATAAATATAATAATAAAAACTATGCAAAAGATTAAGTTATGTAAATTTTATCAATGTTTTACAATTGATTTTTTGGTATAGTTGTAAAAATCATAATTGTTTCACCACTGTGATAAATGTTCTAATACTACCTATGTCAGCTAAGTCAGAATTCTAAGTGAGAAACCATGTACTTAATGTTAACTATCTTATAATAATATGGCTCCTCCAAACATATACAGTGCATTTTTACAGATATGTTTTACATTATTTGATCCATCTATCTCTTAGCTTTAATAATCAGTATTTTATTTTAAACATAAGTTTGGTAGCTTTTAAATCTTTAATATTGTGATGAAAATATGCAACTGTTTATATACCTTTAAATTATGCGACTAAATTAGTGTACATGTACTAAATAAGTCCCGTTTTCTTGTGTAATGAATAACAATTGTGAATCTCTCAAAAATATTAAATAAGTGTGTTCATTGATCATGTATGAAAGTGATTGTTTTATCTAAGTCAATTTGATGTTGAAAATGTTCAATAAATTGTGATTGTGATGCGATGCAGGTATGTATTTGGTCTCTAAATATTTTCTTCATTTTAATAAAAATCTTTATAAAAAAATATCTTTTATTTCATGTCAGGTCGGTTCCTTTCTGGTCCCATGGATATGAAGTCTCTAAATTAAATTATGTGTATTTGTTATTATTTGGTTTTTGTTGTGAGTTGCCTCTATGTCCGAATTAGTGTTTTCTTTCTTTCTTTACAACACATTTTAAATTTGGATACACAGAGATTTAAAAACTAAGTTTCGTATTCAATCACCTCTCAACCAAGTAAGAGTATATAAAAAGGAGAATCACATCTGTGGTGATCGTAAACGTAGAATACTGCTTTATCTTCAACGTTGGTAGTAAATTATATAGCAATGTTACATAGGTTTTGTTGTGGCTATAAATTGGTCAGTGATTGTTAACTCATTCGACCCCGCGCCATTTTCCAGCGTCTTACTAGCGGAGCCGCCATACAAACGGTCATGAACACGCGAGGCGAGTCCGCGGCTCTGCGACTAAGAAAAAATGGACACGCCACGCGTGTCCACTGGCTCTGCGACAAGTTTAATGTTTCTAAATACGTTAATAATACATTCTGGTAGTTTATTTCTTTAGTTCTGTTTGTGCAACGAAAGAGATAAGGTTGTGGCAAGAGTATAGTGATTTTAAACCAGGAATTATGGCGGAATATGGATATATAGGTAAATTAAATATGATGTGATTCTCAAACTTACTTATATATTATTAAACGTATAATATTTTTTTTGTTTGTATAGTATATAAATTATTTACTCATCTATCGACTAAAATCACTCAGAAACATATTATTGTGCAAGTACTAATATTATAATAAACAAGCTAACGTAGTGAGTTTGATGGAAAGTTAAACAAACTTTTAGAACCTCTGGTCGCATACTCAAAGTGAACACGCGTCGCGTGTTCTTGGCATCCCACAAGGTATTCGTTTTTAGTATAAACATAACTTCTTTCAAAGTAGAAACCACGTGAATATATGGTTATTCGTGTGGTAAATACCATGTACACAAATTCTTATTAAATTTTTTCATGTACTTTTCGAGATATAATCGAAAACTTATGGACACGCGAGGTGTGTCCGCGGCGTGGCGAGTAGAATTTTCATGGACACGCGAGGCGTGTCGTTGGCTCCGAATGAGTTACAATAGACCTCTGACTACACCGTAAGGGTTAACAATCCTACTGACAGTGCTTACATACATCTTAAAACACAGTACTCATACTCAAGTCGACAATTACTTAATATCTTACCAACAATAGACTAGTTATAATAAAATACGTACATGTTTTTCAACTTAATTTAAAAACAATTCTATATTAGTAAAACAAGTAACATTAATTGTATTTTTAGATAACCTTCCTTTCAGGTTCCTTGGTTCAAGGAACCTGTATTAGAGAGAATCCGCTTTTTCAGTAAATCGATAAAGAAGGGATATTAAAAAATTATATAAAAATAGTAATAATAAACGTACGAATTTTGTTTTTACGTCTGTAAATGCAAGCTTATTATTGTTATAATAAATTAATTACAATCGTTTCCAATTCCAGGCGAAATAGACATAATATGGCTGTTCAACAAGCAGGAAGTGTTAGACAAATTCACGACCACAGCGGACAGTGACCACAAGGAAGGTTTCAGTAAATGCAGCTTCGAGATGAGTCCAGCAGGGCGAGGCCTCTTTCATGGGTATTTGGACACCAGGGTTCCTAAGGACGGGAAGATCAAGAAGGCTGGTTACTGTGCCTTGCGGTCGAAGAGGGTTAGAGTAAGTACTTTGTTACATACACATCACGCCTGATTCCCTGTAGGGATAGGCAAAGATCACAGATCCTTATTTGTCCCGATCCTGACAGACCACTTTCTGGTTATTGACACTCGTACACTTTCTCATACACATTCAGCGGTTATAGGTATTTCTAACGTCACCCTTTTTCAATATGGCGTCTATCTGACTGTCATATGTCCTATTGGGCCGGCCCCTACATAACCGTATAAAATATTTATACATATAAAATGCGGTGAGGGAACACATCGTGAGGAATCCTGCCTATTTGTTGAAATAGAGATCGCCCCACATAAATTGGCAGTTGGAGGCGTCGCCACAGTCGCGTAATTCAGTGTTACCAGTAAACACGCCAATACCCTATCACAAGCTCTCTTTGAATGTTATCTTATGATCTAAGTACAACAAGAGCCGTATGGCACAGTGATTGCTAGTTTTGGCGTGTTTACTGGCAACAGTGAATTATGCAACAGTGCGGCCACGCCTCCATCTGCCATAATATATTCAAAATTATAAATATCACAAGCTCTCTTTGAAAGTTATCTTATAAAACTATTTCAAACATGGCACTGAGCAATTGTCTTTACATATTTTTTACCGAGGTTAGATCAGCGGAGACCCTAGCTTGGAGAAGAACTAACAAGAAACTCCTGAAATTAATTTATTTTAATCACCCTTAACAAACATAAAAATTACAAAGAGTGAGCAAAAAACACAACGCTGGTAATACTAAATTTACCTTTCATACAAAATAACACGCAATGGCGGAAACGTCAAATTTAGTTCCAAGTTTGGCTACTGCCAATTTATGTGGGGCGATCTCTAGGTAATAATCGATTCGGTATCGATTGCATACGGAAGCAGTGTTATGGTTTAACGCCTGTTACAAATGTTTAGTGATTTCCGAGTGACCAAAATACAATACTAATGCTTGGTTCATATTGATACCCCTCTGATTACCTTGAAAGAGTTTTACAGTTGAGAATGCTATCACTAAAACATACATACTATTATTTTATTATTTAAACCTGATTTGTTTCAGGCCGAACAAGTTTTAGGGTAGGCACTTAACTATAAGAGAGGTATGATTGTCCACACTATAAACATTCAATGTAATTACTATATCGAGCTTTATTTATAAGTCACCGGAACGAGTAATTGGATATAGTGAAAATTCATAAGTATATTTATGAAATATTCGTTTGAAAGTCCCTTTAATTCAACACAAGACTCAAATGAATTTACGATACCCTTAAATCACATTTTTAATAGTATGCATAATATGAACGCGTCTCGGTAAACGTAGAGTGGGACGCCCCCTTGCCAGATGGACCGATGACCTAAAAAAGGTCGCTGGTAGTGGTTGGCTGAGGGCCACGAGTGATCGTGTTCTGTGGCGTTACCTTGGGGAGGCCTACGTCCAGCAGTGGACTGTCATAGGCTGATTGATTGATTAATAATATGAATTCTTCTCTCAACAGAAATCCTTCAAAAGGGAATCTACCTTCAACTGGGCGTTGTACAACACTCTAGTCCTGAAAGTCAGAGGCGACGGACGTTCCTATCTGCTAAATCTGTCGTGTGAAGGCTACCACGATATCATGTGGAACGATATATACCACTACGTGTTGTATACGAGAGGAGGTCCCTATTGGCAAGTCGCTAAGGTATTTATGAACTTAGGTGTATTCAGGTCTTTACTTTTGTAGTTAAGTGACAATTGATCGTAACCTTGAACGATTCTGAAAAATTTATTTTGCTTCAGTTACATGCATTTATGAAAACTAACATATAATATGATATTAAATATTTGACATATGATAATAACGAAATATTATTCAAAAAAACCATTTTATATGTATGGCGATCTCGGTCTTAGCCAAGTGGCTAAACGCTAAGGCGATAGGAATCATGAGTATGTGATTCGTTTAGAAGAATCATGTAACTTACCGAATGCGTATGCTATTAGAGTCCGAAATGTGTATATATACATATGTATGCCCATCGTTGCCATTTGGTTAAGAGCCCTGTTCTATTAGGTGAAAATTAGGCTTCAAGTAAATAAATATTTTCCATATACTGCCGCCGAACATTACCAGCAACAGAAAAGCCTATGTCAGTCCACTGCTGGATGTAGGGTCCCCAAAGATACGCCATCAGTTATTTGTGTAAGATTAAACTAACAAACGGCCGTAGTTGCGTTGATACACCGGTTCTCACTCGATCACCAAAGTTAATCAACGCAGGCGTGGGAAGTATGTTTCTGGATGGATGATCACATAGATAATCCATGTGCTGTCGATTCCATTGTGGAGAAATATCGTGACAAAACCTACCTATTGCTCGAAATTGGCATTTGTTGGTATGTACATACGCTGGCATGGTTTACTACCTGTCACGATGGATATTGATTACCAAGTATAAAGTGGGTTTGGAGTGACCAAAGACCATCTTAACACCACAGTTGCTGATGGACGTTTAACCTCTGTCAACCCCGTAATTGCATATGTATTACTGAGTTTTATTATTCGCAGATACCCTTCTCAAAGTTCATACTAGGGTCGAAAGGACGAGTGCAGGATAAACAGTCGCGCGTGGCTTTTGATAGAGTGACACACGTCGGCATCACCTGCTCAGACAAGATCAACGGGACATTCAATTTGGAGATCGAGTATATAGGTACTTTTGTGTTATGTTTTCATACCTCCGCAATTGCGAAAATTTATACCGGAATCTCTTACTTCCCCGCAAGGTTTAAAGGTCGTAAAAGCATTTGTTTAGTAATGTTTTGTAGTTTATATATAGGTACACATACCTCTGGGACGTTAGAAGATTGATAACTAGCTGCCGTTCTTTCCAGCATGTAGGAGGCAACTATAGATAAGGGGAAAAGCGAATCTATAGATAGATAGACTAGTAACCTGTAACCAATGTTCAATATGACATCACAACCCCAATATGCATGCTACTAAGTGACGAAAAAGATTTTTTCATGACTCCAAGGTTCAATCCACCCCGAAAGGAATTAAAGGACGTGAATGTATATGTAAGTAAACATATCTAAGGTATTTATTTCTGTTACAGGACTAGAATATGATCCGACTCATGACGAAGAGTTTGCCTATGAAATGTACAAAACGCAGAAATTTATTGTTGGTGTATGATCTATTATAAGTGTTAAATATTAAGTAGAACAATAAAAGATTATTTAAAGATTGTTATTTTATTTATAAGACATGAAAAAATAACGTTTTTAAGTCAAAATACACTTACGAAGCAGTCAGAAGTCCGCTATTGCGGAAATAGTAATTCTATGGTCGAGTTCGAGATCTAGAGTACCCGCCACATAAGGTGGCAGTTGGAGGCGTCGCCACAGTCGCGTAATCCAGTGTTGCCAGTAAACACGCCAAAACTAGCACTCACTGTGCCATACGGCTCGATACATTATATTGAGGTTTCATTTGTAACGATCTTTGGTTGCAGAGCTATAAACTCAAATAAAACAAATTAATATACCAAAGTCAAAAGTCAAAATATTTTTATTCAAAATAGGCCCTATCATAAGCTCTCTTTGAAAGTTATTTTATGATCTAAGTACAAATTAAAAAAAACTATATATTGACAAAAGGAATATATATGAGTGAAGTGGAAGGGCGGTTACGTAGGGGCCGGCCTAATAAGACATATATGTAACAGTCAGATAGACGCTATATTGAAAAAAGGTGACGTTAGGAGTACCTATAACCGCCGAGAGTGTATTAGAGAATGTATGAATGTCAATGAAGCGAAAGTGGTCTGTCAGGATCGGGACAAATGGGGATCCGTGATCTCTGCCTACCCCTCTACAGGGAATCAGGCGTGATGTGTATGTATGTATGTAAAAAAACTATTTCAAACATGGCACTGAGCATTGTCTTTACATATTTTTACCGAGGTTAGTTCACCAACCATTTCGGCTGCTCAAGATGCCACGTCATGAAGACCACGACCGCTCTGATAAGAGCGTAACGATTGAGAAGAAGAAGTTCAGCGGAGACCCTTGGAGAAGAACTAACAAGAAACTCCAGAAATCAATTTATTATATCACCCTTAACAAACATAAAAATTACAAAGAGTGGGCAAAAAACACAACGCTGGTAATACTAAATTTACCTTTCATACAAAATAACACGCAATGGCGGAAACGTCAAATTTAGTTCCAAGTTTGGCTACTGCCACCTTATGTGGCGGGTACTCTAACTGAGACTTGAACAGAGTCAAGTCACCAACGACTGAGCTAGAGTACCCGCCACATACGGTGGCAGTAGCCAAACTTGGAACTAAATTTGACGTTTCCGCAATTGCGTGTTATTTTGTATGAAAGGTAAATTTAGTATTACCAGCGTTGTGTTTTTTGCCCACTCTTTGTAATTTTTATGTTTGTTAAGGGTGATTATAATAAATTGATTTCCGGAGTTTCTTGTTAGTTCTTCTCCAAGCTAGGGTCTCCGCTGATCTAACCTCGGTAAAAAATATGTAAAGACAATGCTCAGTGCCATGTTTGAAATAATAGTTTTAAGAGATTCGCGATTTATACTCATGATATAAGATATAAGGGTGTGTATAAGATTGATTGCAGCTGTGGGAAATCCTACGTCGAACACACTAAACGGTCTATTGCGGACAGAGTGAAGGAACACATTATATATGTAATATATAATAAGAAGGATAAGTCCCGTTAATTATTAATCATGTTTGAAATAGTTTAATAAACATATTTTGACTTTGATATATTAATTTGTTTTATTTGAGTTTATAGCTCTGCAACCAAAGATCGTTACAAATGAAACCTCAATATAATGTATCGAGCCGTATGGCACAGTGAGTGCTAGTTTTGGCGTGTTTACTGGCAACACTGGATTACGCGACTGTGGCGACGCCTCCAACTGCCACCGTATGTGGCGGGATCTCTAGAATCGGTCCGACAAATTATATTTTATATTTATGGACACTTGTTGACATTTGGGCATTGGTTACAGAACACGTGTAAATTGTGATTCACATACATGTAGTATACATAAACATACGCTTAACGACTTGTGTATAACCACTCCCTTTTTTTATCGGTGCCGGATAGTCAGAAGCTTGAGTGCCCATCTCCGAAATTTCAGACATGTTTAGTATGAGTTACTCAAAGCCCGCGTTTCACTAGATAGACAACACCCAACGTGATATGGTAGTTAACCGTATTGGCGTATATAGGCACTGGCTACTACCTAACCCGAAGAATAAGCAGGTCAGATCAGGAAGAATAAGCAGGACAGAGCCGGGATTCGAACCTAGTACTTTTCTAATAAGTAGTCAGAAGGCTTATTCACTGTGTTACTTACGCAGTGTAGTATTCTTATATATGTGACTGTACGTAATTCTACTCAAAGATTGATATTAAATTGTTTCATATTTACATTTGGGTTGGACTGAACCTCGGAGACACGATTATATCTCCTAGGTCCCTTTTAGCATATCCACATCATGTTATTGAAACATTGGCGACAAGTTGCCAGCCCATTGCCCAATAGAGTCCATAGGAAACCGGCCAATCTTCTCAATAGTTACTATGGATATACTAGGCGATATAGCCTTACTTGATGTGTTGGGTGTAACAGTATAAATTAACAAAAGAGGTTCGTTGTGTACGTAAATGAAATACGTAATTTTGGATATGCAAAACTCTAGCTACCTCACATGAAATATGAATGTTGATATCTTTACATCGACAAACTGATAGAAAAAGGTTCAATTACAAATATACGAGTACTTTCAAACAAATAAAAATTCTTTATTCCTATTTTGGCGCATTACTTTTGCTTTATATAACACAGTCACAGCTATATTAGATAGTAAAAACTCGTTGGTTATATCTTTTAAGTCTAATGCAATCCTTTTTAGAATTTGTTTTGCAAGTAAGTTATCACAAGCACTAAATAAGTGTAAGCAAATCATGAAATAGTTGACAATCAAGTGACAGATGAAAAGTCAATGGCTGCCAACGGGGAATTTATTTGGTTGGTTGCCTGCTGAATTTGCTCATTTATTTCGTATGTGTCGCAAAACTATAAATTTATAATATAATACAGTGATACTATAAGTATTAATTAATTATAATTTTACTATAAACATATATACAACATGGTTTTATTAGACAATGATGAGGTATGTAGTAGTTTCTATGGAAATCCATTTCAATAATTTAAGGTTAAAAATCTAATGATATTTCTTTCGATTTCAGTTCTTGACTGAGCTGTCGAAGTTGTTTCAAAAGTCCCGTTTGGAGGGAAGCATCACCATGACAATAAAGAGATGTAAGTATTGTAATATGTTTATACTTATAAAATTTTTGCTGACTATCCATTTACCTATTATCTCATGTCTTTACAGATGATGGTAGAACGAAGCCACAACCAAGAGACGGTTCCGTATTGATAAAAGACCCTGAATACAAGTGTTTAGTCAGAGCCCAGTCCAGAAGCAAAAAGATCTCAACAGTAATAGAACAGCATGATGTTGAGAAATTCAGCACAGCATACTCCAACTTACTAAAGACAAGTGTTAATGGCTTGAAACGTCTCAAAAAGCCCAAGAAGAAGGCTGTAGCAGCCCAATAGGTGGGGTTGTGAAGGGAACTTGGTTAAGTGCATAAATATAAGCCAATGAAAGACTCAGTGCCATAGGATGCAGGTGGAGGTCCATTAAAGAGGCTCTTCTCTCCGGCAGGAGATGGAAGAGTTGGTCGCTCCCTGTCTCGCTAAGGTACACAATCAACACAAACACCAAGAGTCTGATTTTTGAAGTTTTGTATATTAAATATGAATTTTAAACTTCATTTGGGTGTTTTATTAACTTGAATGTTTCTATTACAACATTTTTACTATATTAATTAATATTGTCTGAATTAGATTTAGTAAATACTGTAAAAAGTTATCCTTGTAGAAAGTTGTGTTGTCATGTTAAGCATTAGTTTGGTTTTCAAAGAGGCAGTAAATAGGCATTTTCTGAGCATGTGCATTCAAGTTTTGGCTTTATTTATTTCTGATTCAAACTATCAGAGCCCAACAAATCCATTCTGTATTAAAAAAACCTTATAAAAACCAGCCATGTCAAAATTATAAGGTATGTATATATTAAAAATAACAGTAGATCCACCTGTATCACTAATAATACATATCAATGGCAGTGTAAGCCTCAAAGTTGGCTGAAATAATTTTATTACTCATTGTATGGGTCTCTTTCTATGTGAATATGAATATAGTAATATAATAATTGAGAGTGTGAAGTTGAAAGAGTAGAAAAACTTCATTCAAAGGTATTGCCTAATGTAGGTTGTTCCCGAGTGATAAGCATATAAAATTTAAGTTTAATCTATAAAAAGTAGCAATATGATCAGGAATTGTGCACAACCAATGATTATATGCCCAAAAAAGAGAAGAGTAACTGTGTAGAAAATGAATAAATAAGTGTATTTATGATGATGATGTGAAGAGTAAGTATACATCATGTTGTATACATACACACACATCACGCCTGATTCCCTGTAGAGGGGTAGGCAGAGATCACAGATCCCCATTTGTCCCGATCCTGACAGACCACTTTCGTTTCATTGACATTCATACATCCTCTCATACACTCTCGGCGGTTATAGGTACTCCTAACGTCACCTATTTTTAATATAGCGTCTATCTGACTGTCTTATTATATGACATACAAGACATGTTGTATGAATGGTATACATACTGTACCATGCAGGTGAATTTAACCGTAAGGCTGTTGTGAAGTAACAATTGCATATGTAATGAATTTATTTTCATGTTCAAAACAAAGAAAAACAAGGATATTATAAAAATAGAATATATTTTTTACATTTTCACCATTTAACAACAAGCAAGTAAGTAAAATACATTCACTTTATATGATTATAGTACCATTAATATCACAATGTGAGGCTGCAGGTGTCCCTTACTATACATTTATAAAACATTTTAGATTATTCAAAGTACAAGCTTAATACTAGAATTGATTTTTTATAATTATATGTACACGATTATAAAAACTTAATCTCAACTAGACTAAACATCAGACTGTACGTTCGAGATATTTGGCATATAATATTCTCTTATAATATGTACTAATTAACAACATATAATAGCCATTTATTGGATATTTTCGAATATATCAAAATTGTTTGATATATTTGAAAATCATCACACCTAACTATCAAACAATTTTTATTTTCATACAACTTTGATTTCTTTTTAAATCAGTTTGGGTGTCAGAATAGTTAAAAACGTGGACTAGACTAAAAGATCCAAATTCATAAAGTAATACATACAGGTACAAATGAAAAATAATAGCTTTGAGTTAAAAAAAGGAAGCCAGTTGATTTTTTTATCAAATAATAACAAAAAAGCATCAGTCTGTAGGTCTTAATTTATCAGAAACAATTTTTTATGTATATTGTAACATTACCAATTATAATAGTTGGTAGGTTGTCATAGTACAGTAGCAATAGGTACATGAAACAAATGTAACGGTTCATACAATATATTCAAAACTACTTCCCAACAGCACAGACAGAGACCCAACTATCAATAGTCTCTCCCTTGTACAATCCTGACAGATCTCTCTTGCCTCAGTCACAACTACACCTTACCTTTTCATACATGCCTTACCGTTTATATACATTAAACATCTGAATTACATAATATTTTTTATTCGTAAGAAAATTTACATTCCGTTTCATTAGGGTCAATTCATTCTAGCACAGAGTCGAAGTGAGGCGACTTAACACATTCAAATTTAACCATATCTTTACCAACTGAACCTACGAATGTGATATAAACTGTCAGAAGTAATGTGTGCGTTACGCTGCGGAATTAAGGTTGTATTTGCTACGTTCAATTTTTGATACACGTGTTTATGCTCCTCGACTTTGCGCTAGAAAAATTGACCCCTAATCGACAGTATTCGTGTGCTAATTTCAAATGATATTGACGTTTAACGAATGGAAGAACTATAAGACCAAAAATCTATTAACCAAGAAACAACTTCTTTTGTCTAAACCTAATGTTTACTTTCTATTTCGTTTTTACAGTGTGTAAAGTTGAGCTTTTCATGAACCTATCTTTCCTTCAAATGATTACATACATACAAAAACATCCGCTTCACGACTTGTGTATACACATTCCTTTTTTTATTATGGCAGGGTAGTCAGAGGCCCATCTCCGAAATTACGATTTTTTTCCGATGATTATGTATATTAATGTTAAAAATTACCGTAGTATTTGCTTTGATATTAGAATAAAATGATTCCATAATACATAACATTTATTGATTTGGGGTTATAATGGTATATATATATATATATATATATATATATATATATATATATATATGGAACATTGGTGGGAGCTCAGACCCATCGCCCAATAGATTCCATTCACCCCTACTCCCTTAGTCGCCTCCTACGACATACCGGGAAGAACCTAAGCTAAATACCATTCTTTTTATGTCCCAACTAGCACAGGTCATATATGTATTTATAAATAGTATAAAACAAAGTCGCTTTCTCTGCGCAACGGATTTTGATGCGGTTTTTTTTAATAGATAGAGTGATTCAAGAGGAAGGTTTATATGTATAATAACGTCCATTAAATAGTGGAACTACATATTTTATACCCGTGCAAAGCCGGAGCGGATTGCTAGTGTATGTATAATTCAGAGATGTTTGGCAGCTAGTCTCTTACGGCAGGCATTCCGAATCTGGTCATTGCCTGTTCGTTCGGCTTCTTGAAGTACTCGTCGCAAATCGTTCGCCCTGTCGTGTTTGGCTGCTAAAATGTATGCCGTGTTCAGTATACGGCATACTAAGTAACAGGATATCTGTGAATGATGAAACGGTTTATGGAATATTTGTTGTAAAAAAAATTATGTGTAATTAGCTATAGAAACTGGTAATACATACACATCACGACTGATTCACTGTAGAGGGGTAAGCAGAGATCACGGAGCCACCATAGAGCTTGATTCTTTGGGGAAGCATTTGTTCTCTTACGCACTCCACATACTACGATGACAGATTCCATCATAACTTACGAGTAATATTCGGTATCTCCGTAAGTCAATCCCATACATTTCGATTCATTCTGTTAGCGTTTTGCCATTAGGACCCAGTGTCTAAAGCTTATGACATAGCAAGTATGAGATTTCATTGAGTACTGAGACGCGTAAACGCACATTTGCGAGGCGACTATAGAATTACTATCTCCACAGCTGCAACTCTGACTTAAACCTCAGAATAATCAAAAACAATGAACGAAGAAATTTTTATTTGTCTTTATTCCAATATGTAAAAAGAACAGAAGTACATCTATGAGAAGGTCAATGGATGTGTGTGAAAAGTTTTTCACCATCATTGAACGTTATGATCGATAGTCTATATTACGTGAGAGGCGTAAATATATTACATACATAAATAAGGCGTAAATATATGTATCAATATCACGCGCTATCTTACGTACCTTAATCCCAACACTATTGATGTCTTGTATGAGCAGCTCAGCCTGTTCGTCGTGCAGCTGTCCCCGGGCCTCGCACCGCGCCACCACCGCACTCACGCCGCGCTCCAACACTTGGTCACTCATCAGGCTAATGAAAGAAAGAAAACACTTTGGGTAGTCGTCTATGGTGCGTCAACAAAGTCAGCAGCTCAGTGAAAGTTGAAAATACAAATAATTATTTTCGGCTGAATATTTAGTCAATTGTGATGCCAAACTGGCTAAATATGTTCGCTTTGGGATAAGATTTGGATCCTCAACTGGAACGAACCGAAGAACAATGAAGAGAGCAAGGAATTGGAGCATCGATTTCGTTTTTCTTCGGTTGTAGCGGCTGGCGGCGTTGGTGTAACCATGGCGATGGAATAACAAGAAGTTCAAACGCCGTGGCATCAGTGTTTGTACTTGAGCCGACATAACCTTAGTGCTGAATGGCTTAGTAAAGAATTAAAAAAAAAACACTTTGGGTGTTCGTCCAGGCTAATGGCCTGAGTGGGAAATCTGTATAATATCTTGTTTCCGATCAATATTTCAATTGCGCGTTCTAGGAAGTTGATTTGTGTAATTATTATTTTATTCTTGGCGCCGTCATCTGTGGTAATTATGTTTAACTAATAGCAACTGCAGTGTGTGGCGCTCTAGAGGTCGCCACACACTACATATTAATAAAACACAAACATGGAAAAAATAAATGGAACGTATGGTATTTATTTCATCATCATCATCATCAGCCTGTATCAATCCACTGTTGGACATAGGACTCCCCCAAATAACGCCACTTCTCCCTGTCAGTGGCCGTTCGCATCCATTCGATGCCGGCCAACCTGCGCAGGTATTTATTTATGTATGAAATAATTGGAACATACAATACAGTATTAGGATATTGCAAAGGAATAATGGGACTATGATTATATGAAGTATGAAAACCCGGCTTGGCTCGTTTTTGGTAAAATTATCATATAATTGCAGAATTTCTTGACAATTCTGCTCTGCAGAGATTTTCCTTTAGTGCCATTAGTTTTATTAATATAATTTGATTTATTTTAAGAATTAGTTTAAGTTAATGAAATATTTTTGATTCAATAAATGATTTTATAATCCTTATGTTGAATAAAAAAGATTTTCATTACATATCATATTGCTCCAAGCCATATATGTAAAAATGCTATCCACCGCGAAAGGGATTGAAGGACGCCATTGTATGTATGTAACTTACTTGGCCCCCGTTTCCTTGGAATTCCTGATGCACTTGGCGAGGGTTTTGACATCCATGAATCTGTCGATCTGCACTAAGTACTTTGCGACGTGAGCGTAGATGTTCATCGAATCCAACTTATTTTCCATTATAATCCTGCGATAAATGGACATTATGAAAAGACTATTGTAGATGGAAGTTAATTATAATTATTTACGACCTAGTTTATATAGAAAATTGCTGCTATTCCTGTTTCCATTTGTACGAAGCATATAAAAATTAATACTTAAATGTAAACAAGTAGAACAAAGTCTTGAAAACACTTCCATTTTTATTGAAATATCTAGTTACAACTCTATGTATTTAAAGTCTAACTGGCCGTTCTGAATCTTGACCAACTTTAGCCATACCTACAATTCATGTACTTTTAACAACGACAACATTAAAAAATTTAGCTCTTGTAATTATGAGAGCCTGCATATGTTACAATGTGTTAACACATGCTACTGATTTACGTAGCATAACAATTACTTTCATCTTAGAGTTGAATTCACTCTCAAATCTTAACCATAAACTCTACAACTAAGCACTCACTTAATAGCCAAACTGAATCCTTCTTCAATAGTCTTCCCTGCCACGAGCACTATGGCAACCAACCTCATCTTCTCCACATTAAACCCGAAAAGAGTCAGCGGTTTCACCAGATTAGTCTTCGAGTCCTCAAGATGTGGTGGCATAACTTCCTTCACCAATCTTTCGTTAATGCGTTGGCTCTCTTCACATTGTGAAAGGTATTTGGCTAGCTCGATTTGTCTGCTTATTGTGGTCACGTGTTTGTCAATAGACGCCTTTTCAAGATGTAAGTGGAATGATTTTGTGTCTGTTGGTTCTGAAAAGTTATAATAATAATAATAAGCTTTTATTCATTAAAACACATTGACATACACAGACAGGAAATTAAAAAAAAAGAGAAAAGGAGTTTATACATGCAAGTAATAAATCCTACATGTGCATGTCATTGCCCAGTGAAATGGTCCCAGCTCAGCATATATGCAATGATTGAAGTACAATCTCTGCGCTGATCATAAAAATGTTTATTTGTTTATTATTCAGCGAGGCTTAGTTGTAGCAGGCTTGACTCTTTTAGGAAAAACGATTCGACAAAACCTAGATAGTATGTACTCAATGTGTTAGGTGGTAAGCCATGACACCATTTACAAGCACTATATATTACCTATTCGGGGCTCAGGTAGGTTTCCTCACGATGTTGTCCCTAATCGTAGTATACGGTGCATTTCACACATTTATTTTTATTGCGAAAGTGTTTATAGAAATTCATTAAACTTCATTTCCATTTTAATAACTCTAAGATAACCATTTATGTCATAACCACTGCTTTATTTAATTACTAGTGACCCGCTCCGTCTTTGCACGGGTATAAAATATATAGCCTACTCCACTATTTAATGGATGTTATTATACATATAAACCTTCCTCTTGAATCACTCTATCTATTAAAAAAACTGCATCAAAATCCGTTGCGTAGTTTCAAAGATTTAAGCATACAAAGGGACATAGGGACAGAGAAAGCGACTACTATGTAGTGATTAAAAAACTTAACTACACACACAAAAACTAAACCTTAAAAAGGATAACATTAATAAACTTCTTACTCTGTGTAACAGGCGTACACGAAGCGAGGTGATGTAAAGCCGTGGCCAGGTAATGCTGCCTCCGATGTAGAGTGCTGAACATGGCATGAGGAGGCACTGGCCTGTCATACATCCTGGCACAAGTGGCTGCTGCGCGCGCGTTCTGACCACTTAGGTTCTGCAGTGCGTATAAGGCTTCGAGAAGGCCGGTTAATTCTAACGTACGGCACGCTGATATTATGTAGTCCTGGGATAGGTGACAAGTAGGTTAAATAGGTTATTTAAATATAAACTACGCTAAATAGAATGAAATTATGTGATAAAATTAGGAGCTTAAACTGTGCTTTACATACATACAGATCACGTCTGCTTCCCTGTAGAGGGGTAGACAGAGATCTGTTTGTCTGACCCGATCCTGACAAACCACTTTCGCTTCATTGACACTCATACATATGAGGACACACTCGGTTATAGGTACTTCTAACGTCACCTTTCAATATGAAGTCTATCTAACTGTCATATCTTATTGGGCCGGCTCCTACGAAATCACCCTGCCACTTCACCCACATATATTCCTTTTGTCAATAAATAATCATTAAAATTTAACATTCTGAATATTTTAACAGAGAATAAACACTATTTATAGCTCTACAATCCCAAATACAGATATTACAAATCTCTTAAAGGTATGTCGACAACGATACATATATGTATAACAAAAAACTAGATAGATACAACAAATCTCTTAAAAGAATTACAACAACGCTACGTATGATTAATAACGGGACTTATCGCGTATGTTTTTATATAATAAAGTTACCTTTATTAACCCGACGTTTCGGCTACGTTGCAGCAGCCACTTTATTATATAAAAACATACGTGAGAAGTCCCGTTAGTTATTAAACATGAGTGTAAATCGCGAATCTCTTAAAACTATAACGCTACGTATACATATTACAAGAAACTTACCCCCCACATCTCCAAGCTACTATCCATATCCTGCATACACTTGACCAGCTCTGTCACCCTGTCCTTCTTCAAGCACTCCATATACACGGTCTCCGTAAATACGTCCTTATCAACCATATTATCGTAGCAATACGACAGCACTTCACCCAAATTGCTATGCTTCATATAGAACGCTATATTCGAAGCATGCGAGCCATAGTTCATTAGATAATACACGCACTCTTTATAGAAAAGAGGATCTATTTTTCTCTTATAAACCTCCTTGTTTTCATTGTGGTTGTTCCTACGTAATAAGCCCTCGACTAATCCACGTTTTGGCTGAACAATGGCTGTTTGGAAATCGCTGTAGTCTCCTGTTTTTATTTTCTTGACACTGGCTAAAGTGTGCATAATATTGAGCGCGGGCTCGGTGACTACGATTTTCTTTTTATTTGTGTTCAGGTTGGATAGTTTCTCGTGTGTTGACTGGAAGAAAATAAAAAAGTATTAAGCTTTTGTAACGTTTCCAGATTTCATTAAAAGCTAGTCAAAGTGATTTTCTCTTCGATTAAAGGGATTTTCCAAAAATGAAAGATAAATATCACTTTTGAGGCTGTCACAAAAAACAACAATATGGGTGTATTTGTTTCATTATTTAATTGAATCAGTGTCTAACTGACTAAGACAAAACATTTTGGATTGCCTCTGTGATCAAGTAAATGTTTTCTTTCTTTCAAGTACGTATATAACTATATACTACAACTTTAAGCATATACTAATTATTGCACTATATATAGTAGTCACCAAATAAAAAGGGTATTTAAACGAACATTGAATTTTCTAACCGAAAATTCTGCGAGTACACCAACACAATATATCTCCAACCCAAAGCAGGTTGTGGAGTACATTTCAGTATTTTTGATGCGCATTGAATTATTTTCCAACAAGCATTTATTATCTATTATGATATTAATAAGCCATAAGTTAAATACGCTTTGTTACCTTAAGTGACTCAGCCTTTTGAAGCAATTGCTGGTTGACGGGATAGCTCATATCTTCCAACATGGTGATTATTTCGATCAGTAACGGAGGGTCGGCTCTCTGCCTACCCTCTGACGACTGCACGCTTGATGTTGAATTTGATCTGTTGATGAGAAAGTGGTTTTTGTGATATTTATGTATTTGACTTGGTAGATTATATGGTTGAATGTCATAGCATGTTTCTGTGGAGTTAGAAAAACAGTTTGCAGCACTACCTTATCAGTTCATGGACGTGTTTATGCTCAATAAAGAGATATACAGAAATTTGGTGTTTCCAATCAATCAGCCTATAACAGTCCACTGCTGGACGTAGGCCTCCCCAAGGTTACGCCACAAAACACGATCACTCGTGGCCCTCAGCCAACCACTACCTACGACTTTTTTCAGTTTATTGGTCCACTTAGCAGAGGGGCGTCCTATACTATATACTATATAATAAACATACATGCATACACATCACGCCTGATTCCCTGTAGAGTGTTAGGCAGAGATCACGGATCCCCATTTGTCCCGATCCTGACAGACCACTTTTGCTTCATTGACATTCATACATTTTCTCATACAGTCTCGGCGGTTATAATAAACTAACTAAATAAATATAATAACTATATACTAAAATATTTACGTCAAGTATTGAGTGAAGTGAAGTATAAGTATGCTTATGCTAGTATTAAGTGAAGTAAAATCTTATACACCTGTAATATTCCCATAGCACATACCTGTGAGACTGCCTCAACCTCTGCACCCGCCTATTAATAGTCTCAGCCGCTTCCTTGCCATACTCATACTCTTCATTCATTTCCGGGTACAAATTGATTTGTGGCGCATTCTTGAAGCAATGAGCAAACTTCTCTCTCGCTTGCTTGAAGCAACCCGCTCGTAAGCAAGCTTTGCCCCAAGCGGCAAGCACGCTAGTACGGGACAAGCCGGATTTGGTAGCTATTTCTAGAGCTAACTCCCATTTCTCTGCTTCGAGTAATGCTCGGACTATGTGGCCTGAAAGCGATGGATTGGTATGTATTCTTCTGAGGGTTAATAATTTGGTTTGTATGTGCGAGTATGGTATGATTGATGAAGTATACTTAAAGTTAGGAATAAGTTACACACGTTGTTATATATTTTTTATTTACTCTAGCAATTAAATTAAACCTTTTTTATAGGTAATGTTCAAGGGGCTAAATATTTAATTAAGTAATAACGAAAAATTCCGTACACATTTTAATAAAATATTGCGCGTTTACGTTCTACATATCAAATGTTGTTTTAAATCATAATGCACTACATATCTTGTGCTTTTCAATGAGGCTAATAAATTATAACCAATACCGTTTTAAAAGGAAGGAAAATTAATCCTTCTTTCCTTAGTTGCCTTTACGAAATAATAATGGGATATTCACTGGTTATCACTAATATGTCTGACATTTGATCTCTTACCTCACAATTTATAAACCTTTTCTAGCTTCCGTATTATACGTACGTAAGCTACAAAATTTACTATAGTGTATTCGCGTTAAGAAAATAGTGACGTCATCATTACCCAAACGATTTGACCAATGAGACGTGACAACGGTTGTCTGCGATTGGTCAATGTGACTGTTTTCTCATTCACTCACGTCTCATTGGCCAGTTTAATGTCTGAATATTATGACGTCAATATTTTCTTAATGCGAATAGACTATAGTTGTGAACTTACTGGGGTGCATGGCCTGCGAAGGAGCGAGGTGGTGCGCGGCGTGTGCCACCAGCGTTGAGGTGGCGTCCGCGTGCGCCAGACACCGCGCCGCGTGAAGCGCACCTGCCTCCGCCACTCTGTCATACAAACAGAGTTATAGTTATGTATTCAGTCATGTATTATTATTATAGGTTATATTTTGTACCTACTGTATTGTATAAACGCGGCTGTATCAGGAATAATATGAAGTAAATTGCTGTGTTTTTATTTATAAAAAAGTATTTTTTTATGTATACATTATTGTCATCCATTATGTTTGAAGCTGAAGAGACAGATTATAGGCAACAAATGTAGCAAAATTGACAGACGTGGGAGCAGCGGATCTCCAATTTGAGGCGAGTCTTGGCAAATGTTTTAGAGGACATCCCTCTGCCATGTGGATCAAAGACTTGCAGCACGCGGGTAATAGTCAAAGAACTTGAGTGATCGTGTTCTATAGTGAAGCATTAAGCAGCATATATCCAGCAGTCGACTGCCATACACTAATTGACGATAACTATCATATTGGCTGAGTTACTAACATTTATCAAGTGGCAATCTATTTATTTTTTGCTTCAAGATATACTATACTAGCGACCCGCTCCGGCTTCGCACGGGTATAAAATATATAGCCTACTCCACTATTTAATGGAT
Source organism: Leucoptera coffeella (assembly GCA_030578115.1). NCBI lineage: Eukaryota > Metazoa > Arthropoda > Insecta > Lepidoptera > Lyonetiidae > Leucoptera > Leucoptera coffeella. Next base: position 151,907 of record JAMBLF010000927.1, read on the forward strand.
GTTATTATACATATAAACCTTCCTCTTGAATCACTCTATCTATCAATATATAAAAAACCGCATCAAAATCCGTTGCGTAGTTTCAAAGATTTAAGCATACAAAGGGACATAGGGACAGAGAAAGCGACTTTGTTTTATACCATGTAGTGATACTATGAGATGAGATGAGATATACTATGCTACTTAAGACTCAAAATATCTACAAACAACCCCATACGTACTTATCATGCGCCGTCCTCGAGTAGAGCTCCGCGGCAGCCAATAGCAGAGCTCGTCTCGCGCGCACCAACATACGGGCGTCGCCGCAGCCCGCGATCTCGCGCGCTACCTCGTCACTGCGGTCTAACAGGAACCTTAAAGGGGAAGGTTTAGTATAAAGTATAGGTATTATTATGAAGACTATATTGTACGTATGATCGTAGATACATAAAAAATATTAGTTAAGTTATATAAAAAGTAATAAAATGATGTAGACATAAGTTTAAAAAATTATTGTTTGTAATGTAAATAGAGTGGTACCTGGTCTTTTTTCCTACAAGAAAAGGTGGTGGTAGCTTTTTTGCTCAATTGTTAAATATTTTAACTACTTAGTTCGTATACCCATTATTAAACGATTCAAGAATCTTGTAGTCACTTTTTCTTAGCATTAAACGATCATAACTATCGTCTATCACAAACATTAATATTAATTAGATCATTTTTGTTACATCCTAAACGAATACTCTATCCCACTACATTACTATTACACTACACCAAACATAACACAACCACACCACTCACCTTGGATAATCCAAATTAATCGAGTGCATCCTCATGATAGTTAAACAAAGAGTAACGTTAGGCGTAAACTCGTAACCAAACTCGGCCCTGAGAGAGGCATTCCTGTCACCAGCCCCAGATAGTCGCCAGTCGAGAGACGCGCCGCCACTGCCAAGGGACCCGGAGCGACTGCTAGGGGCTTCTGAGCCTGACCCTGCTTGCTTGTTGCGGGAGGTTTGGGTGTAACAGTCGTCGCACACGCGGAATTTCACGCTTGTTGGGTAGGTCGGTACCTTAAGGAAAAGGTTTAGGTATAAGTATATATACGTAAGTTGATACGTAGGTGCCGGCCTAATAAGACATATAACAGTCAGATAGATGTTATATTAAAAAGGTGACGGTAGGTGTACGTATAATCGCCGAGTGTGTATGAGAAGATGTATGAGTGTCAATGAAGCGAAAGTAGTCAGGATCGGGCAATTGGGGATCCGTGATCCCTGCCTACCCCTCTACAGGGAATCAGGCGTGATGTGTGTGTATGTATGTAAGTAGGTATAAGTATGATGGTAAATGTGATAAGAGATTATGTGCCAAGATGATGTGTTATGTAGAACAAAACCGTTCAATACCATAACAAAATACAAATATTTAAATAAAAATTATTAATCGTTGCGGGGTAGTTTTAAGTGTCAATCGCCGAAACTGCGGTGACGATATTCGGTAACCTTGAACATGTTAACCAGTGTCAGCAACTAACGTCACAGATGAAAAACCGTGTTCCCATTTAGCAAAACTGCCTATATCGAAGAGTAAATAGATTTCCTCACAATATTTTCCCTCATTATAAAAGTGGAGAATTTCGGTAATTTCCTTTTTATTACGCAAATGTACTCATAAATTCAGTATTACAACGTGGTCGATTCATCCTAATAAAACAATACAAATAATAACCTCTATATTTTTATCTTACCTCCATTCTATTCCTAGAGCAAGCATGGCATATCAATCGTCCACATCTTCGACAATGATGTCTGCGAATAATCATTGAAAATATCGATGTGCGGCACACCATGCATCGATCCACCGAATAATCGTGCACCCACTGTTCTTTGGACGGCACAGTTTCCGGCATCACAAAGGGCTTGGACGACGCTTCGATATTAATCGAATCGATCGACTGTAGTAGTACATCTTCGGCTAATCGAGGTGGCGGCGAATAAGAATTAGTAGGATTCCTCATATCTAAAGCTTTTTCAGCGTAGAACCTTAACAAACTATCGACAGCATTCCTCGATATAATCAAGCCTTCTATACACTTGATGTTATAGTACAAGTTATCACCGGACGGGTCTTTCTTCAAATTCGGTCCGATTTTATTGAGTATCGATGCTAAAGTATCGAGTTTCGCATTCATCAGGAACTGCTCTATCATTAGAAGCGGTTTGTCGATTAATTCCCAAAATAGATGGCGTTCTTTGGGGTCGATTTCTAGCATTATTTGGAGGCCGAACTTTATGTTTTCAAAGGACCTGTAATCTGAAGAGTTTTCTGTCACGAAGTCTATACAAACTCTTAATATATCGACATTTGCGACTTTAACTATTTCCTCTTGAACTAATTCCACTGCTTGCATTGTAGGCAGTCTTTTTAAGAGTTGTTCTACGGTGCTGGGATCCGCTTGTTCGGTGTATACGAACAGTTGTCTTAGTAAGTTGACTATGATTAGATTCTTCATGTTTTCTGACACGTCATGTACGTCGGCCCATTCCAGGCAGAGCATGAACTGAAAATGTTCGTGAACTGTTATTATACGCGCAAAATAGTGTTGCTTATAAACTATTGAACGAGACTTTATAAACAAAACACAGATGTCGTTACGTATATTGGACAGTATATGGCTTTGTGACTTTATAGATTTACATATCACGTATAAAACCAATATTAAAATATACCTAATAGTAAAATATATTATGGTGAATTTTATAATGAATCCTCTAACTTACATACATACACATATCACGCCCGTATCCCTATAGAGAGGCATAAGTCACATATAACTTATTTCAAGATATTGCAATAATGTACCTGCTGGCTCTCCATTAGGGCTTCAATGATGTCTTCGGGAGCCTCTAAGGACTTCTCGTATACGCTGTACCAGGTAGTCTTCCCAATGACGGGAGATATCTGAAAATATAATTGTTCTATATAAAGTGTAAACCATAGTTTTAAGAGATTCGCGAATTATACTCATGATTAATAATTAACGGGACTTATCGCGTAAGTTTTTATATAATAAAGGTAATTTTATTATATAAAAACTTACGCGATAAGTCCCGTTAATTATTAATCATGTGTGAACCATTTCTTTCATTATGAAATTGTAAGATACCATATAAACATTCAATTACCATAACCTTTCGGGATAGTCATACTTAAGTAAATGATCGTAGTTGCTGCAACGTACTCAAAAGATATGTTTCACCAGAAATTTACAATAGGTGAGAGTAAACGCCGATCACAGAAACTACACAATTGCACACATACATACACATCACGCTTGATTCCCTGTAGAGAGGCAGGCAGAGATTACGGATCCCCATTTGTCCCGATCCTGACAGACCACTTTCGGTTCATTGACATTCATACTATTGCATATACGGTCATAAACATTTCTCTATGATGATTTCATTCAATTAATAAAAATTAAACAGATATAACCGTATTATTTACTTACCCGGTCATAAAGAGGTATTTTCTTAATCCAATCGATACATTTATCGTATATCCCGTCGTCCAAAGAATCAAGTTCTAGAAGATACCTGAGATAATCCAAAACCTCCATAGCACCTTCAACGGGCCAATTGCAGAGATTATTCAATATCAAATCCACTTTCAAATCCGCACATTTCAAATGCTGACAATACTTCCAATTATCTTCCACCCTTGGGTTTATTGCCAGCTTAAACAGAATCAAATCTCGTAAATTATTTAAATTAGCACTACTCAATAACTGGTGTTCATTCAACGCGTCTATCACATTGAGACTCTTAAGCAACTTTCCGTATTCTAATAAAACGGGTAAGTACGTACATAGTTCGTCTAAATTCACTATAGTATGCAACGAAGCTAGATACTTGTTATTATTGAAAAGGATCTTTAAGTGGTCAAATCTTTCTAAGTCCATGTAACTGTTGACAAACTTTGTTCTAGCGTCTAAACTTTGTTGTAAACTATTCTCACTAGATGAGGAATGTATTTTCTTTATCAAATGTGCCAGGACCCAGTTATTCAGTACTATGTAAGTAAGACTTTGTGTATCAGGGGCTGTATTTAACGGAGCAAAATTCGCTGTGGGTTCAACGAACATTTTTTCTTCTGCGTTTTTGTAATCGTAAATAATTTGGAGTAGGTTGTTAAAATTGCTCTCACTCGCTTCTTTGTTACTACTAGCTAATATTATCGATGGACAGAAGTTCAAAATTAGTTTCGGTATCAAATTAATATTCAATTTGCGACACAAAGGTTCGAGACTTGTCACGGTCATATTCTTATCAGCGATCAGGTTAGCAAAAATTGAATTGAGCGGTTTTTCCAGCACACTGAAATACGAATGTTCCGTTTCAGAACCCGAATCAGTGGGACTCAAATCACTTTGCTCCAACTGCGCTAGAGTTTTACAATACATGAAGCACATCCTTAGAAAATGCAGCCTAACCCTTTTGATTCCTTGATGAGTGACGTCATTCATGTTACAAATATCTTTGTCGGAAGCTGTGACCACGTTCATGTAAATATGGTGGTACTTTTGAAGCAGATTCGGATCCATTTCAGATACACGTTTACTTTTAAATACATCGTTTAAGTCCTCACACGCTCTCTTTAATTCTTTGGAAAGTTGGTTCAGTTTAACGAAATCTTTATGCTTAATAGGTGTCCGGCAATCCGTTATTAACCCACAAACGTTGTCAATAAAAGGGAACGTTTTATCTGTAGAACCGAAAATCTCAAACGTTACACCCGCAATATCTTCCACAAAGCGGATGTAATTGACTTTTTTCACTGCCGCGACATCTGTACTGTTTCTTACTTCGGTTAGTTTTCTCTCAACTACATTTATGAGGCCGTATGTGATCTCTCTGTTAAGGCCACTGCTAAGAAGAATATCTACGGCATTTATAAAAGGGGAGTTCTGGTAGTTATACAGCTGTAAATGAGGATGTCTAGCCGCCAATTCCATTATATCTATAGAATTAGGCGCTCGATTAGAAGCTAGGAAACCTTCAACTAAACTCATTACTTCGGTGGATACAACTGAAAGTTTCGCCAGTTCTTTCGTGGAATGACTAGCGACATCTTTGTAATAAATTATGTTCTTAATCTTGGTTACAAGATGGCGTAGTTGCTCTGTGAATCCTACTTCCGTTGCTATTTCTCCGTCGGCTAGATCAAACATCTGGAAATTAATAGATATGTACATATAGCTACTCATGCGCACTATGCAAAAGGGAGGGTACAGTTCCTTAGTGTAACACATTAGTGACATCTTCCCGATCAATTTTAGCTTCATTTTAGGGTTTGTGATGCTATTGATAATAATTTGTCATTCCTAATACCTTAGTTGGCTCATATGACATTCCGGGGAGAAACAAAACAAATTAGCATTCTGGTTGTAAATATCGTCTAAAAAGATGAGATCTCAACCTTTTTAACTAAGTAATAAAAAACTATTTACCTAATGTAAGCAAATTGCGATAAATCGTACATTACATAAAGTAGGTATTTAAATCAAAACATTGCATAGAAATACGCAATTTTTGTAAACAACTCCCTATCACAGAGTGCATAAACAAGGAAAGGTGTCAACAACAATCCCTATCAGTTGCATAAGTACTGTTGCCACATAATAAACTAATTGATTCAGATAAAAAGGTCACACCATTTCCTACTCTTTGAGTTCAACAACTTTCTCATATCAACCAAGACGGCACTTTAATATTATGACGGACCTAATAACCAAATTGAGATGATATGAAAATACGGTTATACTACTTGTAAATAAACTAATATACACGAATTTTGTACAAACATTTCTTATAGTTTTCAGTTTATGTCATGACCTCTTCAATGACATGTAAAACCATGAAACTTAAACTCTAAAATAGGAAAACAATACTTTCAAAATGACAGTGATGGTTCTCAAGCCACTGAATAACATCAGAAGGGACTTTATTAATAAAATTGATTAATTTTATAGAATAATATAAGTCAATGTCCTATAGGATTCTTTAGACATATATTGCAATATTTTTACTATTATGTGTAGTTTATTTATTTGTTGAATATCACAGCACATCCATGCCCAATACGATAATACAGTAGTTACATTAAATACAGAAAATAGTTTTTACATATGTATGTGAAATATTGACTCACCTCAATAATTTGATTAGCTTTTGAGAAGTCATTATGGTATAGCGCCAAGGCTACTAAGCAATTGGGCTTTGCCAACATCAGTGATATGAAATCAATGCTATTCCATTTTGACGTGCCTTGACCTGGTGACGAAAACATAGTATAGAAAAAAAAACTATGATTTCATAGGTATACATATACTCGTACATTTTTAGGTGGTACCTTAGATACAATAATTAGTCACTAATAACCATTATCATCTTGTATGTTGCACAAAAATGAAATTATGTTATATTACGTATACATTCACGACCTTTATTCCATTTCGAGGTGGACACAATATCACAGTATCTCCTAGGTCACTGTTTAGCATGAATATTGAGGTTGCAATGTTATAACGGAACATAGCTGACAGTTATTTAGCCTATTGTCCAATATATTCTATTTAACCCTAGTCCCTTAGTCACCTCATACGACATGCCTGAACGTCAGCTAGTTAGCATTCTTTTTACGTCCCTATAAAATTTATGTACAACAAATTAATATATTTACCTTCACCATTCACTGACAACGTAGACGTAGTAGACGTACAAGTTGTCGTCATCGGATCGCTGTTGCCTTTAGAAGCTCCCAGTCTCCGTTTAGTTCTCCTTCTCCTACTCACTCTCACTTCGTACTCCTCTTCATCGCCACTACTATCGTCCACTTGTACGTAGTCCAAACAAAGCTTTAATTTCATTGGGGTCGGATCCGGAGACAACGTTGACACAAGCTGCAGTTTCCACAAAGCATGGCTCACTATTTTGCTCAAATACTTCAGTTTATTTTCCGTTGAGTCTGTCACTTTTATGTCTGTCTGTTCCTCCATAGTTTCCAAGCAAAGTTTCAAAGTATTCAGTATCATTTGAGTATTAAATGAGTTGCAGATGAAGCCTGTGCTTGACGAATTAACCGGTCTCGGACTTTTGTTCTGTTTCTTCGAATAAAAATAGGAACAATCCGAATGCGTACCGCCGGGATGTTCATGACTGTAATCGTCGAAAGAAAAGTACTCGTGTCTCAGGAACAAGCACGCAAATATATTCTCAATCATTTCTAGTCTAAAATGTATTGGTTGTATAGACATGACTAGACGCTTTACATCTTCTAAAGACGAGGAGATATCAGGAGAGTCCATTTGGTCTGTCGAAGACATCACAATTTCTATAGTCTTTGTTACAGCACAATAACTGTTGTAGGTAACAATATCCCAGTTCACAGTTTCTTCCAATTTCGATTTCTTGTTCAATTCATTGAGAATATCCTTGTTAGAATTTAACAATCTTGAAACCTTGTACCTATCTACTTTTGAAAGAGAGCAAAGTTGGGAGATCACTGCCAGAGCGCTATGAGACAAGATGTGGCCAAAAATAGAAGTAGTCATGAACTTGCTATTGTTTTCTAGACAGAATTTAATAATTGTCAACTCTCTCTTAACCTCTGTCATGTAATAATGCAGCTGTTCATCATTGGTAATATAAACATCTAATATGGAGTATATGTTAGTGATTTGATTGACTAAAGGTATCAAATCACAAGACTCGGGGCTATTTGTTAACTCTATGAGAACCATAACTAAGATCTGCTTTGTAAAGTTATTGATTTTGAAAGTTACTCTCTTCAAATCATGTAATTGGTTCTTGTAAACTTCAGCCGCTTTTAACAGCCAGTGTGTCTTTTCTTGGTAGCATAACTCAAGCATGTATTCTGGAGTGAGTTTAAATTGTGTCTGTATTTCAGTTCTTTGCATCATTTCTGTCACTTCCCTTAACAGTTCTGGCTTATCTTGTGGAACCAGACTCATTACTATTTGCTTCCTGTAATGTCTGAAACTTTCACCACAAATGTGTCTCAGTCTCTTCGCTATGAACTCTAGAGAATGTTGGTCATCTATCTTGAAGACCGACAACAGTACGAGGATCTGATCTATGCTATTGACTTTTGAAAGTTTCTCATCTATCACCTCTAAAAATATATCTTTGATTTTACTTGATTGGTCTTTGGAGCAACGACTTTGAATATAGTTAAGAATGGCAGATAAGGTTACAGGATTTGTGACAAGATTTTGTTTAAAAAATGACAGTACTTTGTCTGGAAATTGATAAGCCACATTTTTATCTTCCAGATCTGTGTGCAGCTGTAAAAGTTCCTGAAAATATACATACTTTCTTTAAATACAAGTAAAGACCTCATTATTACCTTCAAATATTGCAAATCTTTAATGTTTTGTCACTAAGAATTCTTATTGAAAATTGTAGATTAGGAAACAAAGGTATTGTTACAGATGCATAATGTAAAAGTATTTTATGTTGTCATTTATATCAAATAGTCATTCATGTTTTCAGAATTATGAACCAGAATGTTAGAGAATATTGTGATTGTGAAGTTGGGCATTGTTTGTGTTTAAATAACATTCAACTTGTTACAAAATAATATGTTGATTCACATAACCCTTGAGGGAATGTAATGCATAAATTAAATTATTAACTTACAGTAAACTGATCTTCATTCAAATCATCAAGAAGCCTAAGCAAATATTTATATTCTTCCTCTTCCATGTTGAAATTTTATTGTTTACGCCCTGAAATTTAGTAAAATAAAATACACACTCTAATAATACACAATTGCAATCAAAATAAAGTGAATACGTAGAGATTTGTTCCATCAAGAGTTTGTATATGACGATAGTGAATTTTACAGTTTTTAAATCTATTCTTCCAAGTAAACTCATATCAGCCAATCAAAACTACAACTCTAGGTCAACAATAAGAATTTACTCACCTATTCTAGTTTACTCAGCTGGTTATGCAGTTTAAAATGTTAGGCAAACCCATAAATTCATTTTTTACAATAATTTCAATAATAAAAGAAATAAAATGTGAAATTATTAATAGTGTGGGTGGTTACGATACAAAATTACAAAATCAAAAATATTATTTTGCGTTTATTGTTTGTTGCTTTCGTTCAAGTTTGACTTTGATTAGGATTTCGGACGGAACAAATCTTTGTACGCACCAATTGTCAGTCAAAAATACCTCGCAATACAAAATATTAGAGTACCCGCCACATAAGGTGGCAGTAGCCAAACTTGGAACAAAATTTGACGTTTCCGCCATTGCGTGTTATTTTGTATGAAAGGTAAATTTAGTATTACCAGCGTTGTGTTTTTTGCCCACTCTTTGTAATTTTTATGTTTGTTAAGGGTGATTATAATAAATTGATTTCTGGAGTTTCTTGTTAGTTCTTCTCCAAGGGTCTCCGCTGAACTTCTTCTTCTCAATCGTTACGCTCTTATCAGAGCGGTCGTGGTCTTCGTGACGTGGCATCTTGAGCAGCCGAAATGGTTGGTGAACTAACCTCGGTAAAAATATGTAAAGACAATGCTCAGTGCCATGTTTGAAATAGTTTTTTTACATACATACATACACATCACGCCTGATTCCCTGTAGAGGGGTAGGCAGAGATCACGGATCCCCATTTGTCCCGATCCTGACAGACCACTTTCGCTTCATTGACATTCATACATTCTCTAATACACTCTCGGCGGTTATAGGTACTCCTAACGTCACCTTTTTTCAATATAGCGTCTATCTGACTGTTACATATATGTCTTATTATTATGGCCGGCCCCTACGTAACCGCCCTTCCACTTCACTCATATATATTCCTTTTGTCAATATATAGTTTTTTTAATTTGTACTTAGATCCTAAAATAACTTTCAAAGAGAGCTTATGATAGGGCCTATTTTGAATAAAAATATTTTGACTTTTGACTTTGGTATATTAATTTGTTTTATTTGAGTTTATAGCTCTGCAACCAAAGATCGTTACAAATGAAACCTCAATATAATGTATCGAGCCGTATGGCACAGTGAGTGCTAGTTTTGGCGTGTTTACTGGCAACATTGGATTACGCGACTGTGGCGACGCCTCCAACTGCCACCTTATGTGGCGGGTACTCTACTCTAAAATTAGAGATCCCGCCACATACGGTGGCAGTAGCCAAACTTGGAACTAAATTTGACGTTACCGCCATTGCGTGTTATTTTGTATGAAAGGTAAATTTAGTATTACCAGCGTTATGTTTTTTGCCCACTCTTTGTAATTTTTATGTTTGTTAAGGGTGATTATAATAAATTGATTTCCGGAGTTTCTTGTTAGTTCTTCTCCAAGCTAGGGTCTCCGCTGATCTAACCTCGGTAAAAAATATGTAAAGACAATGCTCAGTGCCATGTTTGAAATAATAGTTTTAAGAGATTCGCGATTTATACTCATGATATAAGATATAAGGGTGTGTATAAGATTGATTGCAGCTGTGGGAAATCCTACGTCGAACACACTAAACGGTCTATTGCGGACAGAGTGAAGGAACACATAATATATGTAATATATAATAAGAAGGATAAGTCCCGTTAATTATTAATCATGTTTGAAATAGTTTAATAAACATATTTTGACTTTGATATATTAATTTGTTTTATTTGAGTTTATAGCTCTGCAACCAAAGACCGTTACAAATGAAACCTATAATGTATCGAGCCGTATGGCACAGTGAGTGCTAGTTTTGGCGTGTTTACTGGTAACACTGAATTACGCGACTGTGGCGACGCCTCCAACTGCCACCGTATGTGGCGGGATCTCTATATTAAAATTACGTCAGTCAACAAAAAACGACAACAGAAACATATTATGTCAGTCGATAAAATATTTTTTCCGGGTGTAGTGAACTAGAGTACCCGCCACATAAGGTGGCAGTAGCCAAACTTGGAACTAAATTTGACGTTTCCGCCATTGCGTGTTATTTTGTATGAAAGGTAAATTTAGGATTACCAGCGTTGTGTTTTTTGCCCACTCTTTGTAATTTTTATGTTTGTTAAAGGTGATTATAATAAATTGATTTCTGGAGTTTCTTGTTAGTTCTTCTCCAAGCTAGGGTTTCCGCTGAACTTCTTCTTCTCAATCGTTACGCTCGATCGTTACGCATGATAAGATCAGAGCGGTCGTGGTCTTCCTGACGTGGCATCTTGAGCAGCCGAAATGGTTGGTGAACTAACCTCGGTAAAAATATGTAAAGACAATGCTCAGTGCCATGTTTGAAATAGTTTTTTTACATACATACATACACATCACGCCTGATTCCCTGTAGAGGGGTAGGCAGAGATCACGGATCCCCATTTGTCCCGATCCTGACAGACCACTTTCACTTCATTGACATTCATACATCCTCTAATACACTCTCGGCGGTTATAGGTACTCCTCGTCACCTTTTTTCAATATAGCGTCTATCTGACTGTTACATATATGTCTTATTAGGCCGGCCCCTACGTAACCGCCCTTCCACTTCACTCATATATATTCCTTTTGTCAATATATAGTTTTTTTAATTTGTACTTAGATCATAAAATAACTTTCAAAGAGAGCTTATGATAGGGCCTATTTTGAATAAAAATATTTTGACTTTTGACTTTGGTATATTAATTTGTTTTATTTGAGTTTATAGCTCTGCAACCAAAGATCGTTACAAATGAAACCTCAATATAATGTATCGAGCCGTATGGCACAGTGAGTGCTAGTTTTGGCGTGTTTACTGGCAACACTGGATTACGCGACTGTGGCGACGCCTCCAACTGCCACCTTATGTGGCGGGTACTCTACCCTTCACCTGAATGTTTATTTTTACAAAATTTATTATTGTTTTAAAGAATGACATAATAAGTTCAAGTGCACTTTCCCTCCTAAGTAATTTATTATAAAGTGATATAACGTAACTTGACACAAATCTAAGAATATTCACCTTAACACCGAAAAGATGAGGTTACTTACAAAATGTAGTTATTGGAGGCACACCTCTCAATTATTACTATCTAATTATAAATGTTGTGAGACGAAACAACAAACCTTTTTATTACAAATGATGAAGCGGGAGTTTCTTAGAACTACAAATCTTCTAGCGTGCTCTGTTTGCGCATATTCATCTGATAGTAAAAAGCGCTTTGCTAATTTAGAGAAGAGGGCTGAATTAATTAAAGATGCTCTTGAGTTGAAGAGAGAACAGTTGAAAGACACTGAGCAAATATTGAGACGAAAAAGCGGCCAACTTATTGAAGACTTGAAACATCAAAAAGAATGGACTGGCCAAAAGTTAAGAGAAAAGCGAGAATTTCTCGTAAAGGATTTGAAGGAATCTAGGAATATTATGAAGCAACAATTTGAAAAAGTAGTAGAGGTAATTATTAAAGATAAGATATATGATAAGTTAACTGGGCTCAGCAATTTGTCACTAATGGGACTTATTTAAGAGTTACTGCTGTCTAACATGGTGCCTTCAAAGGCTTCTCCTTTAACTATATGTTGTTGTGTATGATTGTAAATATAAATATTAAGTTGGGAGTACTCTTATACTCCTTGTTTCATGCTATGCTGAGAAGTGATGTAGGATCTGATTAAGGAATTTTGGGTTAATGAAATCCTACGCAATGGCCTAGCTACCTGTCACCATAACAATGATGCTCACAGTTTTGTTAAAAGCGACTATTTATTATATTCTGTATATTTGTTATATTCTGTCTCAGAGGTTCTATTCGCCAAGATACCTTAATGTTTCTGTACTAAAGTTGCCAGTATCTTATTTATTAACCCAATTTGTTTCTTTCAGCAAGATAAAGTGTATACCATTCCTAACATCTTGTGTGCCTCAAGAATATTAATGTCTCCCTTCTTAGGGCACCTTATAGTGCAAAATGACTACAACTTAGCATTATGTTTACTAGCATTGGCTGGAGTCACAGATTTGGTAAGATTTTCTAAGCTACTATTTATATGTATAACAAACATTTAATGACCTTTCTTTTGGAGTAGTCAGAGAATTGTGACCATAGTTGTATCAGCTGTTTAGATTTCATATACCAATCAGGGTAAAATAGGGATTAAAATATTGTATCTATTAAAGTATTTGGTATATTGTATATATGGTATTAAAAACTATCTTGAAATTAAAATCTGATTTCACCTTTAGTACTTTACTCACTCACTTCCAGTAGAACTGTACTTACTCTTTTAAACCAGTTTAACATGTATGGATTAATAGATAGGGCAATGCTTATCTTAATGAACTTTCTATTCATAGATATAAACTTTGTTTAATATTTTCTTTTTATGCCATTACAGTGTACAAATACTCTATTTCTTCAACCTATTCTTATCTCATTTTTCAGCTAGATGGCTGGATAGCACGCTCATTTAAAGGACAATCATCGAAACTGGGATCTTTCCTTGATCCCATAGCAGATAAAGTTCTAGTGGCTACTCTATTTGTGACACTCACCTATCAAAACCTGATACCTCTATACCTAACACTACTAATTGTTGCGAGAGACGTCCTACTGATACTAATTGTTACTGCTATAAGGATAAGGAGTGTGGAGCCACCTGTAAGTATTTTTATTTATTATTCCCAACTCATTCAATTTTACTGTGAAATAAAAAAATTGCCTATTCTTTGTAATAGCTTAAACCTTACCATATAGGTCATCAAAAGGGGTTTCGGTGTGGTTATACATTACACAGGATTCACTTGCAGAGAGTTTTAGTTGAGGCTTTGATAATATAGTGAATATAGTTTTATAAGGAAGAATACAGGGGCCTGACTGCACTATTTCTTTTTAGGCAAAATTGTAGTTTAGTAGGATTGCAATCATAGTTCGTTAGCAGTGCCACAGTTGAAATTGTTAATGAAGTAGCTAAAGTTTCAAATTACTGAATTACTGCAGTACAGTTGAGATTCTACTTAATTTTTCCCAAAAATATTAGTGGAGTTTGTCATCAGTATATTATAAGTCATTTGTATATCAGTCTATTATCTTGCTGGAATATCAATGCTATCAGACAATATTATTAAAAATGGAATTTTATTACAGGTAACATTGAGCAAGTTATCAGATATGAGCAATGCAACACCTCTGCAGCCAACAACAATTAGTAAAATAAACACAGCTATACAGCTTACTTATGTAAGTACTTGAGGTTGACCCTGACCCTTACCACTTAAGTATTTTCTTTGGAACATGCAGTTTTTATTCTTTGTTTGGCATTCAGAAAAATTTGTGACACCTCATATACTATAATACATTAATGTTAAGGAACAGGCTATCCCTTTCTGGGCAGCCAGAATCTCAGAAAAATGTTAATTACTCCTGGGTCACTTTTGAGCATGAATAATTAGGTTGTCGTGATATGGGTGACAGGTTGCTAGCCCATGCCCCAATAGATCTCATTTATCCCTATTCACCTATTAAGACATGCCGGTGAGAATGGCAACTAGTTAGCATATTTTTTACATCCCTGCCTGGTATCGGACAAGTCATATATCTTCAGTAATTATAAACTTAACTATGAGGGTTGCAAGGATCTAAATATTGTGTTACATTATGTCCTACTTATTTCAGGTTGGCATGACTCTGGCCTCGCCAGTGTTTGGCTTCATAGATCATCCAGCAATGAACATGCTTAGTGCTGTCACTGTTGGTTCAACTATTGCATCTATCGTCAGTTACGTATTTAGCAAACATACGTATAAATTACTTGAAAGGAAGTCTTGAAGAAAATTCAATGTGCTGAAAATCTATGTTAGTTTACGTAATTGTGTAATGTGTAAATAAGAAAGACTATTATAATATGAATGTTTATATTCTTAAAAAGAAAGTAAATGTATTTGTTACAACTTATGTATTTTATTTTAATATATATATTGCAATAAAACCATTACAAATGATTATATTAATAATTTAACAAAGGTTTCAATAGATAGTAAGTATCAATTAGAAAATGCAAAGAATATTCGGATGGAATGTAAAAAACATTATTGTTTCCAAAGTTAGTAAAAAAACTAAATATCTAGACAAATAAAGATTTGAATGTAAATCATTTACGTAAATAATCAATCTGATAAGATTATCAAAATTTCACAATGTATGAATTCAATAATGATAGCAAATCATCTTTGATCATCTAATATTTGGTTTAGCAACTCGAACATAGGTACTTACTAGACTACTAATCATCAAAAGCAATAGGCTTATTAAATTATTTGTTCCTATAGATTAAATCCAGAAGCAACTACCATTCAGGCATTTGTGAATTAGCTCAGACCAATAAATGATTCTTAAGTATGCCATTCACAAGCAACAGCTAAACCCATAGTCTCCTTAAACTTTTACTCTTTAAATCAATTACACTTATCTCAAACAATACTTTTAGGTCTTACTATCTCTTACTGTGCATACAAAACCTTCACCTGTTCAACTAATCACTACATTAAATATTATGGCAACTAGTAATTTTAAAACTAACCAGAAGCCTATCATAGAGTTAATATATAGAAAAATAAGGATCTAATCTCAACTTTAAGCATTTAAGCTACTCAAAC
This sequence comes from Leucoptera coffeella, assembly GCA_030578115.1. Lineage (NCBI taxonomy): Eukaryota > Metazoa > Arthropoda > Insecta > Lepidoptera > Lyonetiidae > Leucoptera > Leucoptera coffeella. Next base: position 167,541 of record JAMBLF010000927.1, read on the forward strand.
TGTTATGTATACACAATATTGAACAAGGGTTTATTACATACACTTCAAACATATAATTTAGTATGTTTGTTGTATATACAAATAACTGCGCACTGTTTCATATAGATATTTTGAACATTGCATATAAAACATAATAGTCAAGACAGTGATTCTGTGTTATTGAATAGTAAGAAGCACCTACATAGTGAGAAAAGTTTGTGTATTACAATAGTAAGTAGAAAAAAGCATTAGTCACACATTAATAAACACTAACATCTCAAATTGTACAAAAATAAAAAGATTCTTAATACGGACTGGTTTCGAAAATTACACACATATTTACAAATTGACCTCACTTAAATACATAAATACTTTTTACAAAGCCACAATATGAGTAACTAAAGTTAAACAAGGTACAAGCTTACATGAATAACCAAAGGTAAGCTCCAAAACAACTTTGTGAGGCGGACCTTGACATATCTCTTAAGGCCAGACGCAGTCAAATTTATGTAAACTAGTTTTGTATGGAAACAAAGCCATATATGCTACAGTTCAAAGACAACTACTTTTAACACAACATTCAACCCACTTTGTTAATCAGTTCATCACATATGGCCGTCAGTTCTTCGTTATCCTTGATTTTCTGGGCAAGAGATTCTTGGAGTGAAGATGCGTGTACTTCACTCTTTTTAAGCATTGCATTCAGCTTCAACAATTCAGCTTGATGACTCTTCTTCACTGCATCCAATTCTGCATTAGCTTTATTAAGTTGCTGCATTGCATGCTGTCTTAAAGTGTCGTACCTGACTTCAAGTTTCTGTATTGCATCATTGTTCTCATCCACTCTGCGTTTCAAGGTCTCTTCATTAGTTTTGTACCCTTGTATGATCTGTTTACACCTCTCATACTTAGTGTGAACATCATTGAATGCGTGTTCCATTGAGGCAAGGTGGGCGGCGGCCTCATCTCTCTCTCGAGTTAGAGTAGCTTTCTCATCCGCCCATCGTTTTGATTCTGCCTCCCTCTCTCCAATGAAAGATGATATTGTCCTCTCATACTCCTCCATAACTAAACTCATTTGTTTATTATTCTTAACCTTTTCTGCCACTTTCTGTGATAACACTTTTTCTTTTTCAACATACTCCTCATTTTGTTCAGTCAACTTTTTCATTTTAATCTCTAACTCTTCAAGTTTCTCTTTCAGTTCTTTATTTTGCTCTCTGAGTATATGAGCTTCCTCTTCATGAGTTGCGAGTAATTCTCTCACTGCTTTGAGTTGTTCTACTGTATGAGGATCCATATCTCCTGAGCGGGGTATAACTGGCGGAGGTGGTGGCAAAGCTCCACCCAAGGTCAACAACCTATCTATGGTAGCTAATGCTGGCGAAACAGTGTTAGCTTTCACAGGTGCAACCTTTGCTGTAGTTGACTGACTTCGGTTCACAGCAGGAGTAACAACTTGAGTAGGTTTCTCAGAATGCCCACTGCTGTTTGACTGTACTGACAATTGTTGCAAAGAGTCCACCAAGTTAGGCTCCGTGCCTGACATCGTAGGTAATGCAATCGAATGCAACAATATGTAGATTTAAATTGCGGGAGACTTGGTAAACATTATCAAAGCTGTAACAAAGAAACATGAATTCTGAATCACTTTATTAAAGAAAACATACGTTGATGATTCTTAATTTGCTACTTAGGTACACAATTTGGAAATATACTTCTTACTGAGGTCAACATCCCACGCGTAGTTAGAATGACGAATTAGGAAGACAACTAATATTATTTTGGTCTGTACTGAGTAATACTTACGTCGGGTAAAAGATTGCTTACTTAAATCATTAAGTAGTTGTATGGAAGTTACGAATAAATGTAAACGAAATTCCAAAGCAAGCTTATTCAATATTGTTGAAGACTTAATCTAATTTAACACAAGAAAAATCCAATTTAACAAACGGTGCGACACGATGATCACATACATTGAATGAATGGATTGCGTGAGTGAGCCAACGAATTAAACGATGAACGAACCTACCACAGATAACAATAATAATATTGTAATAGAACTATCTACAGACTCTTATGACTCGGTGCGGTGATATTGCTAACGGTTTTTGTAACACTAAGGCGGAGAGGGTTTAATTAAAACTATCGAAGTTAATCCCCAACTACAGCGTAAATACTTCGTTCGTTATATTTTGAATAACACAAATAAAATTATGGATTCATCATTAAAACGTTCAAGGAAGGAATACGTGGAAAACTTTATTTCCTTCAGAATATAAAATATTCCATCTGTTGGCACTTGGAACAGAACACGGAATGCCGAAAATCAGTAATCACGTCTAATGCTAGTTATCTAATGAAGAGTTAGTTCTATGTTAATTCCGTGCAGATGGAGAATCTGTGATATCAGTTAACCACTCTATAGGTAACGGGCAAGATGTGGATGTATATGCATAAAAACCGTTAACTAAAAGATCAATGTTACATAATATAAATTAATATTCTTATATTTATAACTTAAGCTTGATATTGGTAAAATAAACATTGACTAGCTTGTTTATTTACTTGGCTACGTCAACGAAACCGCCAGACAGACAAACAATAATAATCAAAACAAATTAAATTTTAAGTTACCCGTGTTATCAGCGTTTACAAAAGAGTTTAGATTAGAATTGTTCAGTCTTGCTTGAACAGCGACCGTGTATTTGTTTTAATGTTATCACAATACATTTTGTAGCTTTGAAGAAACTTTTCATCATGTCTTCGTATAGTAAGTTTATTGACATAATTTGCGGAGAAAGTTTTGAAAAGTTATTTGTTATTGAAGCGTGTTATCGGTGAATTATATTACTTGGTTTGTGGTCAGTGACAATGCAATTAACGGACCATTCATACATATACACTCACGTTCTTTTATCCCTTTCGGGGTGCACTCATTAGTATGAATATTGGGGTTGATGTTGTATGGCCCATTGTTTACAGATTACTAAGCTATCGTCCTATAGAATCCATTGACCCCAAGCCCTGTAATGGACCATTAAATATATATAAACCTATTCAACTATAAATAATAATTGATTTTCAGCACCATATTTTACAACAGCTGCTGTGGCTGCAGGTCTGTTAGGCACTGCTTATGGTGCCTATAGCCTCTACAGTTACAGGAAGAAGTTACCGGAAGAATGGAAACGTGTTGGCACATTGAGTAACATCTATGCGCATCCCATAAAGTCTTGCGGTGCTATTGTTTTAGCCAAAGCTGAATGCAGTATCTTTGGGGTCAAAGATGGATGGTTGAGAGATAGGTAATGTTGTAACGTTTAAATATAGTAATTATCAGTCTTAGCATAAAGTAGTTGCATTATCTTACTGTCCTAAAAAATATGCTTTTAACTTAATGTAATGTTTGTTGATAAAATGATTAATAAACATTGTACTGTAGGGCGCTGACCTCAAAAAATAATATGATAAGAAAACGGTTGCAGTCTAGAAGATGTATGTAGCAAGTTTAGTAATGATAGTAATTTAAATTATTAACAGTATGGCTTGAAAATGATAATTAGTCTAATAGATAATGTGATTGAGATGTAAAGGGATTATGTAGGGATCATCATCAAGACATAATTAGGTGATGTAAGTACATAAAACCAAGAAGTATTTATTAATTTAGTATAAATTTATTTAGTATTACATTCATTACACATAGTCATTATATTATTCTATTTTAGATTCCTCATGGTCATTGATGCAGAGAATCATTTTATTCATGCCCGTGCCTATCCTGAGATGATATTAGTCCAACCGTCTTTCCAAGAGTCAGTGCTTACTTTGAACCACCCGCAAATGGAAACCCTTGAGATTGACTTGGCCAAGGTAATGCTAGATCAGATATTTATTGTAGTATTATAATACTTATTCTTGTGTAAATACACTTAATTCTCTATAAAAATAATATAGTTAGAACTGCTATAAATATTTTTATACTTATGCGTGGAGAATTTATTTCCATCAATATATTATAATTTCATTATATGTAGTCAGTGCTAAAAGTGCAGTCCCAGTATTTTTTTATAAGATAAAAAAACAATATTTTGCATTTTAAAACTGGCACCACCACAGATAATATAATACTACAGTACTATGCACCACTATGCATTATCTTGGCTACTATACGTTCACATGCTTCGAAATGAAAAATTGTCTTTTGTACTTATAAAAAGTTACTTGGACTGCACTCGCGTTGACTGTACATGATTATAATTACAATATAAAATATCATTTCACTACATCTCTTTACTAAAGTTTAAATATGAGTACAGCATGATAATTGCACTAATAATCATCCTGTATTATACTATATATTCCACAATATTTCATTGCAGGTGGTTGAAAAACAAGAGAAAAGTTTTGGATATGTCTGGAATGTGAAAGTTCCTGTCATGGATTGCGGAGCAGAAGCTAGTGACTGGTTTTCCAGGTAATTATCAAGACCTAATTGAAGTAAATGGGAGTACTATATGACTTTAATTATACAATATATGACAAATTAAGTTGAACAAACAAAATGAAAACTATGTACAAATTCATTTTATTAACTATGTGAGACCGGGTCATAACACGATAAATTAATAAAGATATCTGATATTTTTTATTAATTTATCGTGATATGACCCGGTCTCACATAGTAAATAAAATGAGTATAAATCGTGAGTGTTTAAAAATAACTATGTATAAATTAAAACATAAAAAAAACTTAAATCTAACAAATAGTGAATATTTACACAGCGCTACTAGTGTCCCGAAATTTAGCACCCAGAAGCAAAAGCCCCCAGCACACTAGACCAGAGCTAAGTTAATTATGTATTGTTACTTTTAATAATTTATTATCATTTAGATATATGATGATAGATTACAACCTTGATATTTATACTAAGTTGAGAAGTTATTATTATTATGAATAAGAATACTTTGTTATTTTCCATTATTTGGCTAAAAGATATT